>DWQX01006758.1:0-10942 GCA_018245475.1 Pharmacophagus antenor | reverse complement strand
TATATATATATGTATATATATTAATTGTATTTATTTACGATGGAAGAGCTACGGATCAAAGGTGAAATAAGAAGGTTAGATGTTGGTAGATAATACTGATAGAATAATATTTTTTTTGTATCAAGGCCAAAAGAAGGGATGTGTTTCCATTTTTTTACATAAATTACCGTCGCGCTGACTTCGTGCAGTTCAGATTTTTTTTTTTTCATTCTGTATTTCTACGCAGAATGTAGCCTATCACGTTTTAGAATCAGTTATTACTTTATTTCATACTTAATACCTTGTTATTTCATACTTTATCATTATAAAAGGTAAGCATACGTAAACTATTCATAAATTGCATTACAAATCCTCGCGTGCTGAACTTATGTAGTTGTAGATTATTCAAGAGGCGTCTTCTGAATATTTGATGCCTCATACCACATGACTGAAACGCTTATTGTTTACATGGATAATTTAAGGAAACTTACCAGAAACATCTTATTATTTTTTATATATATTTACGTTCATATTTTTTAATAATGACGTAGCGCAATGAAAATACCTCTACAACTAAATATAAATATCAGGGTAAGAAAGTGAACTAATACGATATTAACTTAATTTCAAAACTCCCAAATGTTTCGCTGTAAATTTAAATGAAATTCCATTATGTTTGTAGTGAAGTTTTATAAAACTACAAGTCAGAATGAACGTACTACGTAATACAAGAAGAAAACACTACTTACTAAAATTTATTATGTTTATTATGCCAAGTAAACGGATACTTAACACTGTAAAAATATCTCTTTGTGTCATAAATATGTAATCGAAATTCATTTAGAGTATTATCAATATAAATATCCATATTTAATCTATAAATATTTGAGTACTGATATCTAGAACACCTAAATATCTTCGACACAAAACATCACTTTTTTCCAAGGGAAAACATATCATTAGGTTCACCCGCTCCTGTCTTTTGCTCTACAAACATAATGTGTTACTTTTACAGGTAGTTTTCGTCATCGAGCCACAAAGTGCTGGAGTAATATACCACCACCTTGAAGAAATACAGTTCCGACCATTTTATTTAAATCAAAATTAAAAAAAAAGAATATCTTCGAGAAAAATAGATTTCGTTAACTCCAGCACACAAATTATAGTGATTTTACATTACACTACAGTTTCCATGTCCAAACCTATTTATAATTTTAATGACGAAATAAGTACAAAAACAAACAAATGTGATTTTATATAGCAGGAATGAGTGCGCACGGGGCATATGTATAAACATTAATTATAAAATTATGAAAAATTAGTTGATAGCTGAAAATCAATGCATCACATGCATACATACATGTCTACTCGATGACATTTGTATTGAGTTATTACCACTTTGTACTATTGGAGTGCATAGGTGCTAAGAGTTCTTTAAACATAAATGTATAAATTTGTTAATACCTCTCTGGTAATATTTCTTTTGTATTTTATATTCTGGGTTTGTACTATATAACTGAAAGGGCGAATAAACGAATATCTATCTATCTATCTATTTTTTTTTTGAAAATACACATGGACATAATGATTAGCAAAAGGAGTTTTGAAAAAACATAAACGTAGCCAATTGTTAAAGGTAAATATAAGTTTATGAATCAATCGTATCGCATAATATATCAAATTAGATATCTTTCGTTATTCTCTTCTGAAACTTTTAAGAAAAACCTTTTACCATTAAGATACCAAATTCATACACAAGACACGTGTTAATTTTGCTTTAAAAATCTAATCCTGGCATATGTTTCAAATGCCGATTTATATGATAAACATTGACTGACCTTTAGCTACCGCGAACTCGGCAGTTGCAGGATGAGGCCCCCAGTGCGGACATAAATCCGGAAGTTTGAATAAATGTTGCTCGACGCGGAAGTAACTCGGAGCACCACTCCCTTGCGCTTTAGAAGGTTGCACTGCATTGTATATACATTTGGACGTTAAGTTTTGTTGTAAAACATTTTAAATTTCGTCTTACTCTTAATTCATACTCGTATATTGGACTGAAAGTTTCGTTCTAGAGTTTTACTGTAGTATAGAATTTGCAAGCAAGCTTCAGACTTTTTGTGTATAGTATACCCGAGAGCACGTGCCGTTGTGGTCATTTTAGGATTTCGTATGGATGGAACCCTTTATTACTTAACCTTTGGCGTCCATCTGGCCGTCTGTCAGCAGGCTCATACCGTTATTGGTAGAAAGTTGAAATTTTCACAGATTGTGTATTCTCATTCCTGCTACAACAAGAAATAATAAATTAAAAAAATACTTACAAGTTACTAGATTTTTTAGCGTTTATCGTCCGGAACCCTTCGCGTTAAGGATCTGACTCGCATTTAGCCATTTATTTATATTTAATGGGAATTTGTATTGTATTTTTATTTCAAACCATAATTAAAAATTTTATTGTCTTAGTCTGTTGCAAATTTTAAATAAGGATTTTTTACTTTAACCGGTCCTTGTACCTCTTGTATTCTATGTGAAAGCATCATTATGCAATTGTATTAGCTTCTAATGAATATATTAAATATAATTAGTGTAAACAATGAATTGTAGGAACTGATTTTAATAAACTTGCTATAAACATTCCATGAAAAGTAACGATAAGGTAAGAAGTTCGTTGCTTATATGTGGTTTATTAGCTTGGAAAAATTATGCTTAGGTATTGTAAAAATAGTGTAAACTTTTGGATCTTCTTCGTATTATTATTATTGTAATCTATAATGGTAATAGAGCAATAAAACTCACTGTATATTACATAATAGTTGCTGTTATATTAATAACAACTAAGTACCGACCACTTCAAAAAGTATTCTGGAATTGTCGTTCGCATTAATTTATTGAAAACAGAAAAGTCATAAATATTTTTTATTGAGATCATTTAAAATTTGTGAAGATGCAATAATTTAATTTGTCTTATTTTAATTTGTTTTAAATATTTTTTATGTCCATACAGCGTACTTTCATTATTAAGAAAAAGTAAAGTAAATATAAAATATTCCTTAAAAAAAAACTTACTAATGAATTACGTATAATTAATTATGATGAATGATTTACAGTTTACAATAATTTATTATATAATAATCCATCTCTTAATTTTTGTACAAATTTAAGTATTAATACCAATGAAATTTTCTTGAATATACACAAAGAGCAGTCGGTCGTATCTAACAGGAAACGGTCATTAACGATTGTGCTCTTATCACGGCAATCGTTTGCAAATTCCATGATGTCGTGTCAGGCCGATACTCTGTACTTGAGCAAATACGTACGGGCGAGGCAATTGTGTTCGAAATATTTGATGAGTTGCAGGTGGGCTCTCCCGCTCGTCAAATATTACATAGCCTGTTGTGGATATTGAAGCTTCATGGCCCTTCAACTTTGCTCTGTATTCGATTATTAGAAAATGACCCGCGCTATAAAATTCAGAGTGTGCTTCTGTGGTCAATATTTCATTTCGGCGCTGCTGTTTATTTGTCTTACTAGCAGGCATTATAATAATTTTTATAATCCGTAGCATATGTCTTGATGATGAATGTATTTTCTGTATGAATGTGTCTTCGATATATATTCTTTACAGGTACTTTCTTTTCTGACGTTTTCTTCATTCGCACTATATCGTTCACATCAAATTCTAAATGACCACATCACTGATACTTACAGCAAACAAAGCATAAATATTAAAATTAAAGATTTATTGAAAATTTAAACGCATTAAAATATTACACCAAAATATATAGTTTCATATTTTTTGAATAAGTTCGTGACAAAATATTAAATTTCATCCACTCCACCTGCTTAATTGGCAATCTTCCATTGGAATTCTTAGGACAAGACCGCACTGCGGTAAAAAACCTCATCATACTTTTCCGCAATATTGTAATACTTGGAATCGTACCCTTTAAAATTCGCGTGAAATAAAAATGTATATCATAGTTTCTGATACCAATTTTACTAGTTCCGGTGCTGGTTTGTATCGAGTAAGTATCTTGCACAGCACGAAGCTGTAAATCCGCAATCGCATTGAGAAATGAAACTCGCTCTGATAGAAAACTCCATTCATAGGTCTCAAGGCTTTATATGAGCTATTGCTACTTGTACGCTGTACTAACTTTGAAATTTTATAAAACGACTCGACGGAAAAATGATATATGTAATATAGATAAATCAATTGTTGAAGTGAATTCTGTCCGCCTCCGTGTCGAAGTGGTTTATCGCCTGCCCTGTCACCCGGTGGTCCTGGGTTCTAGTCCCAGGCCACAGGAGTGAGGAGTGAGTGAGTCTAGAGTGTAGTAAGGTTTCTAGAACCCGTCTATCTAGTTATTAACCTCATACTTAGTTATACATTTGAGAGCCAGAAGTATTCTGGGTGAACACATTTCACCATCTACGCTCTCATTATCACTTAACATTAAGTGAAAACGAGGTCAAGTGTTAGCCCATGACCGCTAAAAAAGTAATATTGTATAATGCAAACTTAGTCCTACATGCTAATGACTAAAAGCATTATTACTTTTTATTACTAAATGCCATTTATGTTCTACGCCTTTACGCAACGGAAATATAAAACAATCGTTTCTTTTTTCTTAATTCCACTTACAATGTTTCAGTATTTAAGTTCCGATTAAAACGCCAAGTAAAGTTATATTTACTGTTGAGGACATCATAATTATTTCTACCTATGGTATAGGTATTATCTACCTCTTCAATCGCGAGTCGCACGAAGCTCCACAAATGTGACCAATTGTTATTTTGAAAATATAGCACGAATCAACTTTCTCTCAAAGCGCTCCACTTACCTCTCAACGATTGCTCATTGTGATCGCTTAAGTCACGTCACGGAGTCACGTTGCCCGCCACGCCAGAAACCCCGTCGTGGTAAATCCAATATTGCCGCCAACTGAAGTATATTCAAGGTTTTTATGATTTTCTTGGCAGAGATCTTCGTTGAACTGAATGTCAGGGCTACGTGCCGCCGCATATTTTAATGTCCTATCTAAATAAATTATTACTCCCCCGCGTAATGAGTTCTGTAGTAATGTATACTCGTATATTTTTTTAAATTTTATAAATTGACATGAAATTTGATGAAATCGCAGTTAAAATTATTTTTAAAGAAATGTTTACACATAATTACTAGTTTTGATTGCCTTGTGAACTTGAGGCTTCTTTTTTGTTGTTATATAATACTAGATAAGTAAACATATTTCATAATTTTTTTAATATGTTTTAAATTTTAGTAGTAAATCGTGGTGCATGGATCATTGATGGTCTCATTTATAAATTAATCGAATTAAGGCACAGCAAGCCTTAAATGACAATGGGTGGGTCGTATATGCGGTCTTAGAGTTGCGTAAAGAGATGGGCAGATGACGTTACGAGAGTAGCAGGGTCGAACTGGACATAAGTAGTAAAATGACAGTAAAAATGCAGGAGGCCTACACGAAAATAGTCTGATAAGGCTACTAAGCATTAGATAGAAAAAAAAAAATTTAGTTTGCGTTAACGTTAAATCGGCAATATCCGGTGACAACTAACGTGAACATATTTATTATTATTTTGAAGCGCATAACTTTAATTTATTTTATATTCAGCAAAATGAGAAAATGTTTTTATCGGTTATGGGCTTCACATGGCCTTGATTTCACCTGATGTTAAGTGACAATGAAGCCATAGATGGTTTCAGGACCTATACCGTAAACCCCGTTCAATAGATGTGCAAAGTGTCTTTGAATATTATTTTTTAACGTATGTATTTAGATTACAAATAATTGAGTCCGAAAAAATCATTGTAGAATATTACTTCAGATGTTTTTTTCGAATATGGATGGAAATAATGGAATGGCCATTAAGGAATGTTTTAACTAAAAACAGGGCATTTTAGTTTTTACACAATCACATTAGTGGAGTATTATGACCAGGATCACGTAATAACATTCAGTTAAGACGTTTTAACGGCCTGCGTTGGCCCGGCAAATGATTCCATTGTTTGAAAACGGACACGAGTGAGGGACCTTTTGAAGTTTACGTGACTTAAAAGCCTATAAAGCAAAACATTTTCATTTGTACTTTTTATTACAGTCCCCAGTGTGCGAAATATTGCAATTTTTTTTCTCTGTGGCAGGTAGTAACATTATTTATTTATCACCAAAGAGTTTATACTACGCTTATATAGTGTCAAATACTTAAAATATTTACTTTTAAAATATTCACGGTTCAAAAAGAAGATATTTCGCAAGCGTCGTTTGAAATGTGCAATAGAAGTACAGTACTTGTGCCCATTGCGGATGCAGTATCTATGTGATCTTGTAGCATATATTTTATTTGAATGTGTGAGTTATAAAATTTTTTTTTTTTTACTAAAATATTTATAGACAAAAATATATTTTCTAAATATAACAACGTCAAATTGAATAAGACGTTCATCCCGAGGACAGCGATATGAGAGAAATCTAGTAATATTGAACAAATTAGATTACTCTTACACCAATGTGATCATCGTCTCAAGAGACACAGTATGATTCCTTCATTATCTCAGTCATTTAAATATGCGTGCAACTTTCATATCAAAATACTAATAGGCGCATTTTACTACATAAGGACAAATCGGCACTGCAAGCAACTACAACTAGAGTGTTCTGCCCCCAATAAACTAGTTCGTATCAAATAGTTTCACGTAACCAAATTATTAATCCTCTTCTTTATTGGCAATAGATTAACACCTAATTTTAATTTCACACACAATAAAGTCGCAAATGGTCAAGGGCGTTATAATAATCTGGCTTTCGCAGGTGTGATTGCCGGAATAGATGTTACACAGCTGTATGTTGGTTTCTTAAGCCGAATTCCGGGAGTATTGATTGATACTTAATTCAATTAAATCCGTATATTCTTTACCGAACCGTTTTGAGTTATTACTCTTCTTTATTAGTCGTCTTAACGCAACATGTGGCTTATTGTCTTTTTATTTGTCAGTCTGAAATTGATAAAAAAATATTACGACCAAATTGAAAAAAACTTAAATATTATTACAATGTGTACAATGTTCCGCAAACATCGATACAAAACTAACGTGAATGGTGAATAATGTGTAGTCATTCACTAAATCCATTGCCACTGAGCGCCGATTACAGGCATTAATAATTCAAAGAGGCGTGGCTCACGCTTGCACGGCCTGAACCAGGTCATTGGTCAAGGCCTCCTGGACATCCAAGTTCACGAAAATCCAACAACGGATTTTCGTCTTTCGCTGAATACATTAAATCCTTTACTCGCTCAAGAATAATATTAACCTTGGAAACTACTACTCCCAAAAACATCAAATGAAATTGTAGGGCATTACTTAAAAATTAATGAGTTTACCAACATTGCCGATGGTGGAACATGGTTATAAAGTATTTACTGTTTACTTTCGTTTGATTCGAACCATACTCCTAATACTTGCGTGTCGTAATCGTGAGTAATGATAATTGTATATATTGGCCTAACATGTTCCACTTCTACACGACTAGACGAAGCCAAATTCAATGATTTGGATTTAATATAAATATACTATAAGTAATTTTTCTATTATATTTCTTTTATATAAATTGGTATAATTTAATTATAGTTTATGTTCCGATTTCATAACATCTACTGAAAATTAAACTTATCGCCATATGTGTTGCAGCTCTAGTAGTATTTCATCAATGTAATTTTTGTTTCGAATTATAAAAAAAAAATATTAAAAACTTGTAACATCTTTCATTGGTTGGTAGGGAACGGCTTATTACTGAATTCATATTGAATTTGGTTCTAGCATAGCATTCGTCAAAACAGTCTTTTTGTGTGAAATAAAAATGGTAAAATATTCATAACGTCCTTCTTTATTTAAAAAGAAGAAAATGTGGTTAGGCCATAATTTTAAGAACTTTTATTTTGACATTGTAAATCTAACTCCTTCCTAATTGCTATAAGGTTTATGATAGTTTGATTCGAATGAGTAGTGGTGGCAGCGTCCCGCTACTGCTACAATTACACAATTGAATCTTAACTAACAGCCCGGGAAGCCGGAGACAAGCTAGCACGCAATTCTTGCCTGTTTATGCCATACTTTTCCTCCTTTGTTATCAATACTTTAAATTTATATTTATTAGCCAATGTACTTTAGTCGTTCTGCACAACACTGGATAAGGAAGATTTTTTTAAGCTTCTCGAATGCTCTCGTAAATTTATTATGGTTTCAAACATATTCATTTATGGGGACAACAAATGCTAATGTAAGCTATTTATAGGATATGTATGCAAGAGTAAAGAAACAATAAAGGAAAATTGATTGAGAGATGTCGGCAATTAAGAACTGGATCGTGTTGCTTTTATTCTTTTTTTGTCGGTTATGGGCTAACGCTTGGTCTCGATTTCACCGGATATTAAGTGACAATGAGGCCGTAGATGGTGAAGCGTGTTCACCCCGAATACCTGTGGCTCTTACATGTATGACTGATGGAACACAAGAATGCTGTTATGACAGCAAATTGACATTGAGGAATGTAGCTAGCCAGGCGGGTTTGAAAAACCCTACCCACATCCAGACTCTACTACTCCTGTGGCACGGGAATCGAACCCGAGACGTCCGCGTTACAAGGCAAGCGGGTAAACCCCTGCGCCACGGAAGCAGTCGCTATTCTCCGCCAGTACATCCACATTTATTCTAGTAAATATTTTTATATTAAACTAGTAAATATTTAAAAATTAAAGTATAAGTATACCTACGTCAATGCCACTTAAAGACCTTTACAACATTCACTGTTGTTTCAGACTTGCATGAAGTAATAATAAAAAAGCGTTAAAATCTTAATAAGCAAGAATTTTAAAGTAAGCGTTGTACGGAATCACATACTGCGGTGAATAAAACTGCATTCAATTCAATATTTCAATTAATTGAATGCACGAAGTTTGTATAAATATTTACTTTTTTATTAGGCAATAACAAACACCTTTATTAAAACTTTCTTCTTATTCTATCGCTTCATGCATGGAGAGATGTTGCTCAGTAAATACGTATAGTGCCATAAATCAACAGATAATTTGAAGATATTAATAACATTAATGGATAGGTAATAAATGAAATTATGTACATTTCTGTCTTCTTATTACCACATAAATGTTTTGTCTCGATCAGGTTAATTGTTCACACGTGTATTTGCTTCAATTATGCATAGTAATTAACACTGCAACTTTGTAACTTAACCACTTTTACAGCAGACACTTCCTGTGACAAATAGAATAAGTTGAAACTCAAGTTTAAATTTATGTATGTGTTTTTATTTAGAAAAAGTTAATAAATTACTCTGCACCATTCAATAAAGCAAGGTATTTTCTTTTATTTTCATTCGATAGTTCGCAGTATAGTGTTTCAATAAAGTATTTTATTTATACCCCCCACCCCCTCTTATTATTTAAAGACGGAGTTAATCTCTAACACAGTGATTCTCAATCTTTTTTTCAGTAGCGGCACACTTTCAACAATTTCGAAATTCGGCGGTACAGATAGAAATAGATAAGCTTAAAAGTTGTTCTCGTACATAAAATAGTTAACGATAATTATTTTGAAATTTAGTTATAAATTTCAAAGTCCTGACTGACTAACTGTCTGACCAACAATCAACATATTAACGCACAGCCTAAACCGCTGCTTCTAGAGATATGAATTTTGGAAGGCGTGTTCTTCGTAACGTATAGCTGATGAAGACTTTCTTGAAATCTCACTCCAAATGACGGAGTAGGGTTCCAATTTCAATGAAACGTTTCATTGTTAGAGTCGATGGGCTCAAAAATTGCTGAAGGGGATTAATTAATATTAAATTAAAAAAAAACTACTACGCGAACGTTTGATGGCTAATGTAATATAAAAATTAATATATACTATAAGAAACGATGAGGGATTAATTCATAATTAAAAAGGTTCTCTAAAAACATTTCTAAAATTAGGCGACGCTAGAAGAATTACGAAGCACACAAAAGTACCGCGGCATAGTGGTTGAGAATCACTGCCCTAACAGACCAATATAATGATGTAAAGACCTACCCGATCCACGCACTTTCGAAATAAGAACACCAATTGATTTGACGATGTAGTTTTCAAGGGCATTAATAATATTGTGTGCGTGGACGTCAGTCTGTTTTTAAATCACAGTAGAAACAAAAAAAAAAAAACAAATCAGTTTTTAGTCTTAATTGAAACAATTGGCACTAATTGTTCACCGCTCTGATACGTTTGCACAACGTTAAATGAAAAAATTTACACTACAGAAACAGTATATGACCTTGTAATTTTTTTAATTTCTAAAACACTAAATCAACATCACACAACATTTTTTAATTTGTATTTGTTATAATAATGAGGAGAAGTTTAAAGTTATGTACTTAATCTTTAATATATTTTGATGTAACATGTATAAGATAAATTATCACCTTTAATTATTAATCTGAAATTAATAAATTATTTTTATAAAGAATAAATGAAAATCCAAAAAAAATACATTAATTAAACTACACCTTAAATATGCCTATAGTTTAATTTCTAATATTAAAAATTACTTTTTGTCATAAATTAATGCATAAAAATCTATAAAATACATTTAAACATACATTGCTAAGCTAATGCGACCATATAATATTTTAATATTTGTAACCAATAACAAAGGAGGTCATAAATACGCCATAAATTTTTTACAGAGTGGTTCGATTTTGTATGACTACTTTTTTGAAACAATATAACATATTGTTGGTTCTATAAAATCAAAAAGAAAACTACTTTTAAAGCTATTTATTGCTGTTTAATCTTTTTTTTTCTTAGCTGTTCGGCTGGTATTTATTGCATTTACGGGCCAAGACCAAGTAAATACAAGTGATTTGGATATTTATTGTTCTT
>DWQX01006757.1:0-10943 GCA_018245475.1 Pharmacophagus antenor | reverse complement strand
AGGTTTTAAGTAATTTCAATCCGAAGGTAGCGGTTGTAAATAAAAATTGAAGTTTTCGATTACCATTGTTTTTGATAATATTTTTTATATTTTTTTTAATATTATAGTAGTATAGAGGATAACGTAATAAAAAAATGAACGTTTCATCAAAATTAAGACTTACTGTTCGGTTAATTCACATAAATTCTTTTCTTATTATTGGCAACACATTAAAATGTTACTATTTTTCCACGCTGGCAATAATTTTGACATTTCTATAATTAGTGTCGATTTTTGCTCACTGTGTTTTATGATCTACGTGAGGGAGGTTGTGTGTTTAACATCTTAGTTTTATATGTTAATTAACGTTTAGTTATACGATAAATAGTTAAAATCCATACCACACTGTTGTTTCGTTTAGACACTTACGAAAATGTTCTCTTCAGTCTATAAAAATAAAAACATTAAGTATAAATTGTCGCTAACTTTAAACAACTTGGCGCCGTAGTAACTACGTAAACAATGTATTAAGACATACGGAAAATCACCCATCTAATGATACATCGGGGCGCCTGGCGAACTGCGGAACGAGTGGGGCGTTAACGAAAGAGCAGATTCAGAAACGTCCGTCCGGGGCGACATTTAAGCCGTAACGTCGCCTACATTATATCCCAATTTGGGCGGAGATCTCCATTAGAAGTGGGCTTTATGGGCTGTCGTCCCAACGGTGGTTTAATTGGTTTCATCGCGCGCGGCCGCCGCGCGACATTCGCACGGCCCCGACCTTACGGCGCGGCATGAGATCGCATTTCGCGTCGGCCCAACGTGCGGTAATGAATGTCACAACGACTCTATAGATAACAAGTGTTTATATTAACAATTTTATTAAGTTTATAATAACAAGTGGCGTTTATTAAAATAAATTTACATATTTAGAACATGGTTATTTCTTCGATAGTTTTACCTACACAGCTAGAGTGCGTGTTCTAGTATTATTAATAATAATATACTGTTAGTGTTTTAACTACCTCATCTATCTTTAACACGAGGTTTATAGGACCCATCATTTTGACGGAACAACTCTAGATAAGACTCTTCATATAGTGATATGCGTGAGACTTTTTTATATTTTTATACCGCCTCCGGAGTCATTACTCTCTACATTTTATTGCAAAACAGTAAAAATAAGAATACGCTAATGCATAAAATTACCACAGATAAGAAAAGATAACTATTAAAAATGTGTCCGTAAATCTAGTGTCTGATATATATCTTATTTATTAAAAAAGAAATAACAATGTATTACCCATACTTCGCTGTTCGCCGTTGATGTAATTTGACAATCTCCCGTGATCCGAACGCGTCATTTATTCAGATCTGGCGTTTCGCCATTTTTCCACCGCCGCCTTCGAGCCGTGACGAGTGTGATTCGTCAGAGCGGTGTAATGGGTGGCGAGGCTCCAGCTGCCTCAAAGTTTTAGAAATGTTAAGACGCTTTGCACGAAGCGCGCGAGAACCAATCGACTCGGAGGCGAACGGGCCACTTTCGAATAGGTCTATAGTGATTTATTAGGTTAGATCCGCGGAAGGTACGATTGGAGCACTCCAAATCGTTCTTGATGTTAGTGAGACTCTGTGTAGCTGAAGATATGGATAAATGGCAGTTCTTTGGTCAATGTTCGAACAGACCGGTGGGTCCAGTAACGTGTTGCAAAACATAAAAAAAAATATTTCGAGCATTATCTTCTACCTATGAATTACTAGTCATAGACAACAAGTTAATAGCTCGCGAATCACCGGATTCACGAGCCAGTTTCGATAAAGCTGTAATAGTCGTCTAAGACTAACAGCGCTAACTTCACCGAATCCAGCAGCAGCAGCAGCAGACAACAAGTTTGAAGTTGTGAATAAAAATAACGGAATCGGAAAATTAGATATAAGAAATAAAAAAAAAATGTAAAAATGAAAGTAGAACAAGGAAAATTGTAAAACAATAAAAAAATGCCTTCCTCATTTAAACGAAACGTATGATTGAAGGAAACGGAATGTGGTATGGAAGACGATGGAAAAGTATGAAAATGAGAATTAGTAACGGAAAAAGTATGATAGCGAGTTTAATTTATGAGAAAGTCTGAAAAATGGATATGATTAGGCCCTCTATAAACATAACAGAGGAACGAGAGAAAAAAAACAAGTTTAAAGTTATATTTCGTCAGATTTCAGAGGATTCCTACTTATCATTAGCTAAGTTCTGATGTTATCACACGGTAATACGGCTAAAAATATTAAAAAGTTTTCATTGTATAGGGTAACTTATAAAAAGACTACGCTGATTCTGATTTGTAGAAATCCAATATGAATATCAGATGGCTTAAAAGCATAAAAGTGATCTACTGTTCTAGATTCGTGTATACGTAATATTGGCCTTCAATTATACTAACAATTTTCTAGCCAATGTACGGCATACTTTATACGGCACCGGTCAGCCAAACCGTAAATACTTCAAAAGATACTGCAAATTACACAGCGAAGGACAAACACGGTGACCCCCCACAAAGCGCACTTTGAATTACTCAGACACCGGTTAAGTTTTCAAAGTATTCTCAGGGCATTAACTTAGAAGTTTATCATAGAACAAGGAGCTCTCAATCAGATTCAAAGCACTGACGATTTTCAATTAATTAACTGAGAAAGAGATGAAGGTGGAACGTAGATTGAACCCGACGCTGCAGGCAAATGTTTGAAATAATAAAGATGAAATTTATTTTTGTAATGAAATTGACCGAACTTTAAAAGCAATTGTAATGATATACCGAAAATAACTTTAAAGATTTCTTCGTTACTAGGAATGAAGACGTAAAACACATGTCAAATCTAGCTATTAAAGTAGGTAGAAATGGTAGCAGGTCTCATATGGCGACTGATCAATGACATGTAGTATTGGAGTGTTGACTGTATGGAAGACAAGGGAGTTTAGTTCGCTTTCCCCCTTGGACAGTGTTCCCCAACCTATTTGGTCTCATTACCCACATACGAGTGAAAAATGTTCCTACGTCCCCCTCGACCGTTGCAATTTTTATCCAATAACCCCCAAAAACAAATGAAAATCAAAAACGCAATGAATTCGCCGATCGCCCGCTCTAAATGACAGAACTGCCTACGCCCCACCTTGGATAACACTGGTATAGGCTTTATTAATATCGTCGGGATCAGCGGGAGGATAAATCAGAGGATAACGTATGGAGAGCCACTGAGGAAGGACTGTATCCAGTCGTAGAGTAATACCGATGAATGATGATTACACTGGTAATAATTTATAAATAAATGAATTGAAATTTTAAATCTCCAGCATTATTAATGAAATATCATCTTATATAAATTGGGAAAAAATCTCATATTCGTAAAATAGTATTTGAAAACTGAAAGGAGATACTTAACTGATTCACATTTCAAAATATTAATGATCAAAATTATGTAATATCAATTTTTATTGTTCAAAATGTATTACTAAGCAAATTATTTAAATACAATCGACCAAGTAAACGTATCCCTTAATGTTAAAATAGAAAGTATTATTGCCGAAATATGCAACACCGCCTGGAAAGAAATATTCATTCGTTTCTTTATAGAGGGGTAAATGGAGAGGTTATGGGAATTTACTGTGACGTAGTTTCAACATTATACATGAAATTGAATTTCACGCAAGCATTTTACTATTTGTTCTAAAACGGGTTTTGGAACTTTGTCTAACTTATCGGTTTGGTTATTTTTTTGCGTATTTTGAATAATCCATAAAATTGTAGGTTTTCAGTTCAACACGATTTATGTTTTATTTATGTACCTTTTTATGGTCTAATTTCAATTATAATTTTTTGAAAGAAACTTTTTGGTGGAATTTTATTTATTTGCTAAAGGAGTTATTACAAAGTCAAAACAAAATAGTAAAGACTGATACATTTTTTTTAGTTGGAATTTTGAGTTATACTTCTATTATTATTTTAAAATCATAATACTAACACTAGATTTACCGATACATTTTTATGGTTTTGTTTTCGTGTCTTTAGTAATTTTATGCATTATTATATTCTTATTTTTCCTGTTTTGCAATAAAATGCAGAGAATAAAGTTGCCAGAAACATTATAAAAAAAAGTCAACCGTCTTAGTATATTAATATACTAAACTTTTTATCTAGGGTTAGTCCGTCAAAAGGACGGGTCCGGTCTAGAGTTAATCCAAGAAAGTTGCTTTTTTTTATACTTAGGTCGAGCAAACGACTCCACCCCACTTGATGTTAAGTCGAAGTGGAGTCCAAATGCGAAGATGGCTGGTGCCACAAAAAGTTGTCGCATCAGCCACCCTCGTCCTGCCGACCCGCAAGGTGCTTCTTCACGCCTCGCGCAAAATTTAAAGTCTAGATACAGATGTTTCTCTTACTAATCCAGATACTAATCTAATTGGCTTTCAGCAAGCGATCAACATTACTAGATGTAATAACAGTAGTAGTACAAAATCCACGGAAGAAAATACTAAACACCGTAACGTTGAAAGATGGCAATAACCTGAAAAATTTCCACACAACAGTAAGGCGTATAGAATATTAAACGCTGCCAAAATTATTTTTGTTTATTAGTTTGTTAATAGCGGGAAATATAAGTGAAGTGATTTTGTTAATAGCGAGGAATATAAACTAATGCGATGTACGTAACTGTTAGAGGAGCTGCTGCTGCTGCTGGATTCGGTGAAGTTTGCGCCGTTAGTCTTTTTGACGATTATTACAGCTTCATCGAAACTGGCCCGCGGATCCGGTGATCCGTGAGATTTCATTAGACAAGCACATGTAGTGACTTATTGTTAGAATTGTTTTTTTTTTTGTTGACTAGTCGTTCTGCCGGACATGTTTTTACTTTTTCCTTTATCTTTGGTTGAGCTCGCGGATCACCGGATCCGTGGGCCAGTTTCAGTTACACTGTAATAGTCGTCATAAAGACTAAGAGCGCAAACATCACCGAACACATTAGCAGCAGCTTTATCTTTTCTAAATGGTCCTCAATTTTAATTCTTTGTATATTATCAAAAAGCGTGATGCTGGGCAATTTGTTGCGGCGTTCTTTCTCTTAGGGTAGAAGTCATACAAAGCGGAGATGGTTGAAGGAGTCAAGAGTGTTAAATTATTTCATGTCAAACTTCCTGCTCGCCTATTTAAAATTGTCTCTGACTGTAATACTGACTACGATTTCACACGATGTCACAACGAGTCTGTAATACTCTGGCTATCGTATGTTTATTGACCGGAACACAGTAATACTGTTATAACTTTGTATTGATATTGTGGATCATAACTAACCAGTCGGTTTCCAAAGACCACCATCCAAACTCAACTAACTACTTATGTGGCTCGTAAATCGAACGTACGACTGCGCTATGGAGGCATTTATATACTAAAATTTTTTACGAATTAGTTAAACAGTAAATATCATTATCATCATATTAGCTGAAACACGTCCACTGCAGGACAAAGGCCTCCTTCAAGAATCGCCTCGACAAATGGCTCTGCGCTTTTCCCCTCCAGCCTGTCCCAGCGACTTTGTTCAAGTCGTCGGTCCATCTTGTTGGAGGTCTGCCTGCTGTGCGTTTGCCGGCACGCGGTCGCCATTTGAGAACCTTTCGGCCCCAACGAGCATCTGTTCTGTGAGCAATGTGCCCCGCCCACTGCCACTTTATTCTGGCTATTCCGAGAGCTACGTCGGTAACCTTGGTCCTCCAGCGAAACCCCTCATTTCTGATTCGATCACGTAAGAAAACTCCGAGCATAGCTCTCTCCATTGCCCTTTGGGTGAATTTGAGCCTTCTTATGAGGCCCATTGTGAGAGACCACGTTTCGGTTTCATATGTCATCACTGGCAAAATACACTGTTCAAAGACTTTCGTCTTGTGACACTGCGGTATTTGAGACGAAAATATCTTATGCAGCTTCCCGAACGCTGCCCAGCCGAGTTGGATTCGACGATTAATCTCTTTATCGAAGTTGGACCTACCTAGCTCGTCTGTTTGTCCCAGGTATACATACTCGTCTACAACTTCGAGTGTAGTATTTCCTACCTTCACTTCTAATCTTCGTCTTGTCCATGTTCATTTTGAGACCCACTTGTTTTTTTTCTTTTTTTAATATCAATATCTAAAATCAACATTTTAAATTATTTAAAAGAGTTTGTATTCTATTATACAATTTAAACATTTGCATCAATTAAGAGCAAAAACAAAATAAACAGAGATCTGTCGGGTGAATATAATCAATCGCTTGGAAGTGTCCTGTTTCTATTACTGTGGATTTGTTTGGCCAGGGGTGCCCCGCAAGGGACGAATTTATACGGATTATTGTGGGTAACTTAACGGCACGCACGCCGTAACGAATCGCGGACGGGAAAATTATTTCCAACAGCCTTAAGTGTTCTACAGGCGGCAATTGCTTCTCAATTATATTTAATCTTCGGTCTTTTCTTAACGGTCCCTTATACGTCCCTGTAAAAACAATTCTATGTATACGAATCAACTTCTGTACTTTTAAGTCTACACTTTACACTTAGCGTCAACTTACTATCATAAACTAAAACTACCACAAATAGATTTAAAAAATTAACCTTTTTTTTTTTCTAGATAGTTACAATAATTTATCAATTTAAAAGAATTTACTTGCAATCTAATAACCTCTCGTAGAAAAGTACGACAATAACGATACGATCAATTAAGTTAGATTAAAACATAAAAACTGGTTTTTATTTTACCAATTAAACGTCCAAATAATCGTATTGTCTTCAACTAAAACATTGTATACGTACTGTTTAAATGTGTATACTTCAAAGGAGCCTTGATGTAGAGTTCACATTGTTTTTCATGTTAAGGCATTTCTTGCACGAATGTAAAAGGGGCAATCTTCTTAATTGTTTCTCCCCGAATACAAAATTGTATGGAGCATGGCGTACACCCACGCTGCACGCATTGCTGCACGCTGATAGAAGAGACTGTGGTTTTTTTTTTTTTGGTTGTCTTCGTTACTAAGTAATAGTCGATCAAAAGATCGAATCTACAATCCTGGTGAAGTTAAACATCTTCCCACTATTCGAGGAATCTCCAGCAACTTGTTAAATGTTAATGTGAAAGTTGTGTGTCCCTTTAATTGGAATACATATCAGAACTTGTTTTTTTATCAGCAGCAGTATTGAAATTATTGATTTTTTTTTTTGTAGAAAGTTTACCTGATGGGAACTGACCACCGTCGTCCATAGACAGCCGCAACTACCTTGCCGACCTGTAAGAAAGGTGTACGCTCTTTTCTTGAAAGCCTCTAAGCCGTATCGGTGCGGAAATACCGCTGGCGACAACTGTCACCACAGGGTGGTTGTGCGTGGTGAAAAATGGCGCTTAAAACGCACAGAGGAAGATTGCCGATCATCCAGATGTTGGCGATGGAATTTTGCGTTGTGTCCCATACTGAGATGTGATTGCTATTTGTCTAACCATTAAATAAATATAAAATGTAAGAGGAGGTTATATTGTTGACATACCATAATATCTAAAATACTGTTCAGTAAATTCCGCGTGATCTGCTATATAAATACAAATATAAGGCTGTGAGCTAGTGCTTGACAACGATTTTACATGATATTAAGTCAACGCCATGAAAAAGGGTGGTCTCTAAGAAATACACTGTCCTACATGTTTGATTGCCTGAACACGACAATGCTGTTACGTCGGCTGATTTTAAGTATAGAAGATAGCCAGAGGGGATCGAAAAAACGAAGGAGTTTGCTGTGCAGTGTCATTGCAACCTCCTTCCTTCGTATTCCGAATTAAATTCAAAAAAAAAATCTCTATTTCAATCGATCGATGCTGCCAGTTTGAAACGATTTATGTATACCCATTTTGAAAAAAATGACAAGAATCTGAGGAAAGTTTTCCATTATTTTTTTTTGACACAGTATTCACAAAATACACTTTCGAAAACCACCAAAACATTTCCAGACGTAACGTAACGATTAGTTTTTTTTTTTAATTACATTCGCTTAATTTAAAATCCTAACTCTATTAATGTATCTAAATCACATATGGTTATTATGTATCTGTTTGTACATAATCTTTTTTATTATTACTTTATCCGCCCTTACAACGAAATGTATCAGTTTTTCGCTATCATTCGTCGTCACATAAGATATAAAAATTCGTTATTAAACTTATTCAGGACACCGTCACGGCCACGAAGTATTTCTCCTCCGTAAATTTAATATTCCAAATACGCTTATACGTGTTTAAACTCGCTCGTCCCGTAATATCGCGTTTCGACGGATCAAAGGGAGTAATAAAACTGGCTTATTAAATAGATTGTAATTTTACATCGCCAATGTCGTAACGACCAGCGTTTCGCAAACGTCGAGCGAAATTTCGTGGATTACGAAAAGATTTCGCCGCGACTAACCGAAATCACGAAAGTGTTTTATACATACGTTATATATTTAGTATATACGTTAGATATTTATTAGTACATACGAATCTATTTTATATTGTTTCTAACGATTCTATATCACTCGTAGAAATTTTGTATACCTTACGCGAACTGTGTCTGCGGTAGGCCCTTAATGCCCCCGAAACGGATGTCGCGAACACGGTTGCCGAACTACGTCAGTAGTAGAGTTCGGTTAGTGGTTGAGCTTTTAGCATGTGCCTGTCTAGCCACCGCCCTCGACGTCGATCTGTCAAGAGAGACGTGCTCGAGATTTATCAATAAAATATTTAAGATATCATCACATCGTACTGCGGCAAATCCTTTACTAGTAAACTCTATACGAAGTTTACCGTATTCACCCTTTAGCTAAAAATAAACGTCCGTAGGGTGAATGGGGTGGACGCCCCACTTTTGTGTGTGTGTGTGTGTGTGTGTGTTTTTTTTTATTTAACGTGTGACGTCACTGCGTCGCCCGTACACGCCGGTTGTAATATTAGTAGGGTATGAATCGTAAAACTTCATGAGCTCGTACGTGCCTCGGAATAGTGCATTTGTTAGCATATGAATCATTTGGTACGTAAGAATGGGAGCTTCGCATGCGACAGACGTTAGAGAGTTCACGATAATGGTTGATCTAAGTGTGTATATTGAAATAGAGATAGGCGTGAATAGAAAGCGGTATGTGGTAGTAATAATGTAAGTGTAGAGATAAATAGTTGAAGAGCGAATGTAAACAAAACTTGTAAAAAGTAGACGAATTAGATGAGAAAGTAAAAATTAAAATTGAGCTCTTCGATTAGACAAGTTTGATTATGAATGAAAAACTCTAAATAATAATACAAAAATCATTTATGTACACGTTGAACGAAACTCTAAATGAAATATTAAAAAAAAAAACAGCAGAACCTTTTCGTTATTATTTTCAACGTGATCACTTTGTCGACCAAACAAATGTTACAATTTAAATATTAAAACGACCCTAAAATATTACGTAATGTGATAGTCACACCGAAAATGGTGATAGACAAAAACTCGGCTACTCATCTAAACCAGAACTGGTGTGAAAGCAGCTTAGCCATTGTGCCATAGAAGCGTCGACTACGGCCATGATAATGTTTACGTATTAATAAAAAACACACACGCACCACAACGGACAGTGTGCGAGAAAAAATGGCGTCGACTGTCCCGTGACGTCAAACGATCTCTCGGCGAATTGGTGCGCACCCATTAACCCCAGCAATGCGATATTAAATATTGTTCGACGCGCACGACGCCGTCCTACAGCCACCCGTTGCGTATTAATACGTCTGTAATGCAGCCGCACGGTACTGCATTATGTCATTTGCATAAGAATGTAATACGCATACTGACGACGCCCGCAGTAAATACTGCGGCGTATGCGTGTCGGGAATACATGATTATATTTGAAAGAGAATGATAGACTTGGTCATATATTTACGAGATGTGCCTGCTTATATTTGCTTGGTTTTAACAGCATCAGTGAATAGTATCTCCCGCTTGGTTCGTAACGCCTAGATTCTGAGTTTAACACTAGATCTAGCGTGGCCGTCGTCTTGACGGACCGACATCGTTCTGTGCATTTTATTGCAATCTAGTGAAAATAAGAATGCAATAATGCACAAAATTACAACAGTTTGGAAAAGAGTACCATAAAAAAAAAATGTGTCGGTTAATCTAGTGTTAATGAGATAACTGTGGGTGGTGGTAGGGTATTTCAAACGTGGGCGCGGGCCGTGTTGCAGCAGATACCGTCCCCGGCCAAAGCGGCAGTCGATGGAACACAGGGGGTCTCAGTGGGCTGGCGCCCCACGCACCGGCTGCGCACACTGCCTGTGCGTAGCTGACGGCCCTGGCCTTGGGTGGCTAGCACCCAAAAGAATTTCCTCGCGCCCCAAAAACAAAAATGGTATTTCAAACTTATGTGACTAGATACCTTCAGCGTCAAGCTGCTGGCATAGCAGCACTGCTGCGTTCCGGCAGCCATACACGTGGGAGCCCGAAGTAGTCGGCTACCAGGCTTCACCATCTACGGCTCATTGTCGCTCGCCATCACGTTAAATCGAGTGCTAGTCCATAACCGATAGATAACAAATGAGTGAATAACAACAAAATGTCGAGCAGTCAATGAGGAGACGCGGAACTGAGCTGGACTTGCCAACGCGTGACGCCCGCCTCGGCCGTCGCGGCGTCCAATCGTATAAGACTTAAGCAATTGATCGTAAACTCGAAGCAAACGGTGGAATTTCGAGGACGAGCGCTACAACAAAGTGACTGGACGTGACTGGCACCCGTTACATTTTTTTTACATCCGACCTTATCTTCCAGACATTTTAAAGCCGCTAATTGTATTCAATTTTATTACTATCTCGACTATTACAAAGGTATTTTGAAACGTATTATCCTCGCCAGTGAGTTATGAATAGGTGATATGTTGTTTAATTAATT
>DWQX01006756.1:0-10945 GCA_018245475.1 Pharmacophagus antenor | reverse complement strand
CAGCAGCAGCAGCAGCAGCAGCAGCGAACTCCCATATCTAGCTACCGATTAATGTCAGCCTGTCGCCCTAACGGCGTAACCGTTTTCTGGCGGACACGAATGTGTGGGCCCGAGTATTCTGAGCGAGCGCTCTTTGTAATGTACAGCCTTATCAAACATCTAACATCACGTAAGTTTCTGTTTAAACAATGAGAAAAATAATTGACTAGTTGCTATAAAATTATAAAAAAGTGTAAAATGGAACGTAAAAACTTTTCATCGCAAAAAAAATTGAATTGATTTAACCTCTTAACGCCCTTGGCTATTTGATACGTAGTTTAGTTTTTGCATTTTAGATTAACTGTAATTAATAAATACACAAATATAACGAGATTACTTCTCTGTAATGTTTAATAGCTTTTTGCTATTTGCACTCGGATAGAAAATTCAATGGAATTAAATAGAATCGTACATTTTTCTCTTTTTAATAAAAAAATAGTCCCTATAGAGTTAAATTATAATGAACAAGTGGCACATTACGCCCCCCTCCCCCCCCCCAACTCCTCCGTTTCTTATCCAACGCTTTTATCTGCGCGCACGCAGCCTAGAATGTCAATAAGCTGGCGCTGTGAGCGCTCCATTGAGGACCGTAACCATCCGTCGACGGTCTTTATCGAGACCGAAACAACCCGTAGTCGGTCTTTATCGAGACCGGGGATCTTGATCTCGGCGCAGATCAGCCCCGCGTCACGTCGCCGAGGCATTACCGTGATGATCTCATTGCGTTTTTGCACGATTCACTACCTCTAACGCGGGTTTCATTTTACGCACACATGAAACAATCACATTATTGGGTTTTGAACTTTACCACTTTGTAGTACAGTTTATTTTTAAATGTACTTATTTTCTAAGATTATAAAGCTCATACGTTTATTACATGAATACTCTAACAATTATTTGCAAACTAAAATTATTATCATATTTATGTGAAATATCTACTTTAATTATTTTTTTTTTACTGGAGGGCTTTTGGCATACAAATCCTTTTTAATCTATTAAGCAGTGTGACGCTATCACCTCACAGATGAAAAAGAGCGGCAAGCTCTGTTTTAGCAATAATGTACACGAAAATTAATACATTATAATTGGAACAAAGTCTTGACAAGACCGCAAAGATAAATAAAAGGCCAAGTGCGAATAGAATTCGCACCGAGAAGAAAGGTTCCGTACCATAATAATTTCGACGCAGCGCTAGTTCTACGTAACGGCCTCACAGATATTAAAAAATCATAAAAATGACACTCAAAAGATTGAGCTTATTTAAATAAAGAATTTATATATCAGTTATTTGTAACAATATAATATTTTTATTATTTGGTTCTTGTAGCATTAAAGTTAATAGAAATATACAACATACCTGTTAAAAGTAAATTATATCATATAATGATGTTTAATTACATAGATGTATATACATAAGAGCCTAGACTTGCAGTACAGGCACTACTGCTATTAATTGAGGCAAGAAACAAACGGAACTTTACATATATATGTCAGCTATGGATGGCATTGGTAGATAAATTGCTGAAACAGATGTATACGGAAAACATTGCATTTTCAATTAAATAATTTTACTATTTTGAATAATATATAATTTTACAAAGTACACAACACTAACTTCCTTACCTTATCACCGTCGACACCAGGCTCCCGCCATATTTCATGATAACGTCTATAGACTTCTGTTTCAATATCCATCACACAAATAAACAAAAAGTAATTACTTCTTGTATATTAAACATTACAATTAATCTAAATGTGATTAACAGATTATTTTGAACTGATAGTATTAGATTTGTTGACATTATAATTAAATTTAAAAAGAAAATGACTACTTACGAATTAACGCCACCGTAGCTTCAGAGTTGACGGTTTCTGTGTAAGTTAGCAACCTAACCTATTTTCCATTGTATCGCATAAAATTAAATGAAAATAGATTAAATTAGGCTAATTTTAGGTGTAGATTTTAGTAGCAACGGTGATAGTTAATACGTAAATACAACGAAACGTAACATACGTCATTGTACGAATAAGATGACAAGGCAGTTTTACATAGTATTTATTGTATTTACTTTAATAATAATTACGATTTAACTTTATTATATAATACATTGATGACATATATCACTCAGAAAAAGAAAATACACGAACTTATTTTATGTGAAAATAACTCGTACGCGCTTATCACAACGTGTGAATGGCAACACCCGGCCGTAATACGAGTAAGATAAGCCGCAGAAGCGCGCCATCTCCCGCTGTCGAGCGGCGGCGCCGCGTGCGACCGCGATAATGACCCTTGAATTGTATGCCGTCAAATAGAACTCCGAAAACACGATCCGCGGCCGCGCGATACGTTTGCACACCGCGTGTGCGTTATGGACGAAGCGTCCACCGATCGCGAATGACGACTGTAAATTAATTACAAAAAACAAAATGAAACGTTTAAATAATAAATTTTATGTAATAATATGTACTTTTTAGAATTGTATTAAAGTAGAAAAAGTTCCGAATGGTAATTATACGTTTGTATGGATTTAATTTGAATAAATAAATAACATACAAACGAATGAGGTCGTAAAACTCTATTATTTAACCTCAAGACTGCTATGGCCGCATATGCGTCCAGCGATTTGGTCAACGTGTTTGCTTGCTTATGTCTGTTCAAAGGAATCACTGATGTAATGTTTTATCACCTCTGTCTGTCCAATAACACCTAAAGGCGTGGCCTGCGGATGCAATTACGCTCCCGTAGCCGTTTTATTTCATTTTTAATGACCTGTGTGTAAGTATCAAGTAAAATTGTTTCAAAGCGCTTAGCAGTTCAAGGGTTATAACTTTAGAACCGAGAAGAAATTATATTCATTACAAATTTCACATCAATAATTTTATTATTACATCGATTATCAACAACATCGCTTATTCTAATCGATAATAAAAATTCCAACCACCCGCTGTTTTAACACAGAACTGAAACAAGACGCTTTTTAAAATATTCTAAGGCTTTAATATAAAATATGGACGATGTACATACGTAAATACATATTGTCGAGAATGTGTTAATAATTGTACCTTATACAATTTTATTTCATTGAATTCTATGTTGCATTGTTGCGTTTCGGTTGTCATAAATATAGGAGGCAGATTTTTCGACCTCGATCACTGACATAACTTCGCCTAACAGGTCCGCAGTGTCAGGAACAGGGCCGCCTTCGTACAATGCAGACTACATACTACTGCTTTACAATAAGAGCAAACTGTCTCTGCGTAACAAAGTGCATCTGTAAAAAGATTTCATTACGCCTGTTATGACCTATGCGTGCGTCGTTCATGCACTCTGTCAAAAAAGTAAAGTCGTGGCAGGCCCTCCAGAACCACTTCACCCGGCTAGCAACAGGTGCGGAGTGGTATCAGAGGAACGTAGACTTGCTCAGCGTACTTCGTCTATCCACACTCGACCAGTACGTCAATTACTTGACCTGCTATGAGCCATGGCAAACCTTTAACGGTCCGTTCAGTAGACTACGCACCGAATCCCTGCCCCCACCTGTACAAGCGTCGCCCGCGCAACGCTTTAGTCCAGTTTTTCCTAACCTATTTGGTTAAATGTCCCGCTTTTGAGTAAAACTTTTTTTCTCTCCCCTTAACTAATGCAATTTTAACTTATGCCCAAAACAACTAACAACCAAGAAATGCAATGCAATATTAGGTATTTTTTTTACAGTTGCTGATAGCTCCCCCTTAAATGACAGAATTGCCCCCTCGTGGGGCCTACACCCTAACTTGGGAAACACTGTTTTAGTCCGTCCCGAAGTAGGGGACGGACTAGACACGACCCACACTACAAACGTCCCTACTGAGCACACAGTGCGTCGCACTCTCCGCCGAGTGAGGCGCCATACAGGCTCGCACACCGCATTCTCTAAATACACTGGTATTCCGGGACGATTCGCACCGCCCGCGTACCGCGACATAGATAACGGATAATCGGGGACGGGGCCCGCGCCCATCTCCGACAATCAGCTTGCCTCACCACGAGCCATCACTCATCAGCGATACTGCCTCGCAGCTATCTCAGCCAGCCTCTCAGACCTCGTTTTTATAAAATAACTCACGATTCACCGGATTCGTGAGCCCCGAGTCCGATGAAACTATGAGTCGTCAAAGAGACTAACAGTGAGTAACTTCATTCGAATTAAGAGAAATTCCACGCGAGCAAGCCTTACCATCTACGGCCTATTTAACACTTAACATCATGTGAAATTGAGGTCAAATGTTAGCCAGTTACCGACTGAAGAAAACCTAAAATTACTAGAACAATTTAATAATATATTCTTATCAGCAAAAAAACTCTTTACTAATTTTTCACAATGTTTATACTAAACCCCTTTTTGTAATAAGTATCTATTGTTTAATTGTAATTGTCTGTTAACAGCACAACTTAGATCAGAAGATTCTTATTGTGATAAGACATGAACAGTGGAGAGTGGTCGGCGGTAGGGTTAATCGCGACTAGCTACCACCCTCTATGTCAATCTGTCGTCATAACAGCATTGCATTCCGGCAGTCATAAATGTGAGAGCAATAGCATATTGAGCGACCACGCTATTTATAGCCCAATTGTTATTTGACGTCATATGAAATTGAACACATGGTTAACACCCAGCTTAAAAAAAAACTCAAGATATCACTGTAACACTATCATAATACTGCAAAAGTATGATCCAATAACAATTAGTATTGTTGAAATAATTAGCCAATGCCGACCTTAGCTGTCAATCATAACTTAAGCGGTAATTGTTTTTTTTTCTTACTTGATACATTTAACAATTTTCGACAAGTAATTTCTCAACAAGTTCCCTCTTAACAAAGGGCTAATCAAAAGCTAGCATATAATTTTGCAGATATTTTTCTTGTTACTTAAGAAAATAACCAACAAACTTTAAATAAATCTATTTTTACGTTAAATATAGATTTTCCTCTTGTGATAAATCCATGGTTAGGGAGGACGTAATCTAAATTATAGACGCTAATCTAGGTAAAGATAATAATAATTTTGAAGAAAATCCTTTAAACACTATTAATGTTTTTAACAATGTCATTAATAAATTTAACGCAATAAAAACCACTGGCGATATTAAGAACATAAATACACTACTAATAAAACTTTTGGATTTATAATGATGCCCAATTTTATCCCAAAACTGACGTTTGTGAATATCTACATGAAAATCTAAAGGTAGCAGCGTCTCTAAATGAATCGACTCTACGTTCATGTAACAAGCCTATACTGCCCAACATCCTTAAAATATGACCCAGATAGAGTTGAGATAAGCTCGCGGCAACGGGCCCTAGATGTTTAGATTCTAGACTAAGTATACACTAGAAACAGCGTTACAGCCGTTGGAGGCTAACATTATCTTCCCTTATTTATATTATCTTGTTTGTATCAAGTTTATAACATGCTTTCTTATCAAAAACACGGACAATGTACAGCTATTGACGATACATTTCTATTTCTTTTATTGTCTAACACCCGCCCATAACTCTTGCTATCATATTACGCGTATGTAATACTGTCAGAACACAACGATGCCGTTATGACGGCAGATTGACATTGTGGGTAGTAGCTAGCCAAATGAGATTAAGAGAATTGTACCACCAGCCAAATTCTCATTACGAATACGAGCTCGAAATCCAACAAAGAACCGGGACGGATTAAGGAAGTAGTTAAAAATTGCATTATAAAACTTTAACTCAGTTACGACCACCTGAGTCTGATTGCTGTCTATGGGCTACGGTCATCACTTTCCATCAGGTGAACCTCTCGTTTGCCTACATCTTCTATAATAAGAAAAAATACAAAAAAAAAGGTAACAACAGCAAAATTACACAATAAATAGCCATTCACAATGACAATGTAAATTATAAAGTAAAAACGCTATAAAAATCAAGCAGTTTCAAATTGTTCAAG
Source organism: Pharmacophagus antenor (assembly GCA_018245475.1). Lineage (NCBI taxonomy): Eukaryota > Metazoa > Arthropoda > Insecta > Lepidoptera > Papilionidae > Pharmacophagus > Pharmacophagus antenor. Next base: position 4,938 of record DWQX01006756.1, on the reverse strand, counting down.
CATACATTGAAGGCATACATAATAATCCTGTGTAACATAATCATTAAATGTTAATTGAATGATCTGCGGGAATAGAGCGAGCAACTGTCCATCCTTACGGAGCGACTTCATCGATAATTGCCGCGAACAAAAGGAAAATATGTAACAACACTATCCACACAAAGAAATGAAAGACGCGAGCGCCTTTAGAGGTGCGCCGACAAACAAAGGATCGATATCGAAGTGCGGGTGGCTTTAATTTTATAAATAAGTTATTTTTAATTGAAACGTCAGTCAGAGTGGCAGCCGTGCGTGCATCTTCGCTCATTACTTTTTTTTTTTATAAAGGCAAGAACATAACGAAGGTATCTTTTGATTTTCTACTCAACTTCAATGTTTAATTTCTGTTCATTATCTTTAGGTTCTAACGCAGGATTAGATAGCAAAAGGTTTTATTATACCATATACAACTGTAACTGTACTGTATGATAATATTATATCATTGACATTATGTATTATATGTTGTGATCTCACAGTTGTAGGCATTATCTCCCATACGGATGTCTGAATAATTTCTAAAGACATTGTTGTGGACGTAAAAATTAATAATAATTGAATGAAAAGATAGAAGTACACTTTCAACAACTTGAATTTTTTTAATTAGTTTAACGAAACGATAATAAATCACAACGCATAGTGTAGTGTCCAGGAAATATGTGACCAACGACGGTAGTTGAACCAAGATTCTTTTCTCCGACATCTCATTCCTGGACTTTGCACCACACTAATAGTTGGAACATGCTTTCCGTTGCATCTTCACACTTGTCATTAGTACGGACAAAACTTCCATACTCATGACCTGAATGCTACTTATAATTCTTTGGAAATATTAACAAAACAATTTTTACGTTTCATCACAAACTATATATAAATGAATAATAATATTTATCTGGAAGATTTAAACTATTATATTAGTAACTCATTCCATAACAACAATAAAAGACCTACCTCAACATATATCCAGTTGTAGGTTGACTTTCTACTATTGCCAGAGTTCGTTATATAGCAAAATATACCTTATACTATAAGCAATATTGGTCATATTGGGTTTGTTTATCACATGTAGTTAATCTAAGATCGTTATTGATGGTGCAGACAGAGTCGGGGCTCCGTGCTGCAATCCTTGACTATTAAGCGGTCATGGGATATTTATTCCATAGGGAAGGATCATTGATTTGTTAGATTAGATTGCGTATGGAATTAAAATATAATTATCTGCTATTTCAACACCACGTCTTTAGTAACTGGTAATAATTTATTATAGGAATAATTATAAACGTAACATTTAGAAGATGCATGATTTACTTTGATTTTTTAATTGTATTTTGTGTTTCTTTTTTTTATGCATAGAGGATGAATCATCTACATATGTGCACAAAATTTTCTATCTCTTTTATTGATACTTGCAATAAATACATCCAAATTTTTATTTATTTTTAAAAGAAAATTACAATTTATTTACAGTGAATCTAAGATATCAGTTTATGTAGCAACATTATAAATTATGCATTAACGATAAAATTCTGCAGGTATATCAGTGTTTATTTTTACATTCATTATAAATGTCTCTGCAAATATATAATCTATGTGATGATGATTCGCACTAGTCTAGAAGAGTTTTATTTAGAGAAACATTTTTCTTCCTCCGTAAGTTATCAATGTATGTACTCATATATATGAAGTCCAACTCGAATGAAGATTCGTACGTTTTAATAAGGCTACCTAGTAGCACTCTTAACGTCTTAATTTTTACACTTCAACGTTTCCCGAGTGATTTACAGTGAAGAAGAAACGGCCTAACAAATTCCCTAGCAGCACACCGTCTTTAAATATTGACGAAGTTATAAACTACTGTACAAGATCAAAAACGTATACCAGTAAATTTTATTATAAATACTCTTTCAAAGAATATCGTATAGCTTCTCTAACCTATTGGAAGGTACTAAGGGGTGTCACGTAAGTAATTTAATCCAACAAAACGTTTAAACCGACCTCAAATATTTATACGATGTATCATTCAAGATATTGCTAACGACCCTATCATCGCGCCTATAATATGATCAATTTCAATCAATTCAATCGTTAGGGGGGCAGTAGGGCGCGAACGGTGGATCGTGTCCTGGCCGAAACGTGGGACGGTACCGCTGGCCGTCGATAAACAGCGCCGATTGCGCAATATAGTTGATGCAGGCGGGTAAACGAGATGAAGCGGAATCTGTTCGCCGTGCCCGAGCGCGGTTCCCACGCGGCGTCGGCCTCGCCGCGAACTTGGCGCGCGAGCGTTGAGGACGCAGCGGTCGACGGAAGGAAACTTTGTATATTTATTGAAAACTAATGCACTATCTATATATATATTACCGATTATGAACTATCCCTTGACCTCGATTTCAATTGTTAAATGACTATGAGATCGTAGATGGTAAGGGTGTTCGCCAAGAATAGTTCAGGTTCTTACATGTATAGCTGCCTAAATATAGGCGAGCTGAAAAAACCGTACCACCTTTAAGTCTTCATTACTCCTGTCGCCCTGAAATCGAACTTTGGACCTCCGCGTTATAAGGCAAGCAGGTAAACCGCTGCACCACTAGCAGTCATATATATATAAAATTCGAAGTCCTCACTCTTTTACTGACTAACTTGCCTATATATCAACGCACAGTCTAAACCGCTGATCATAGAAACATGAAATTTGGAAGGTGTTTTCTTTTTGACAGGTAAGTATCTATTAAGAGAGGATTTTTCAACGTCCGGTCCCTACGGGGACAAAAGGGGACATCAAAATTTCAATGATTTTTTTATTTTCTGAACTGATCGACTCTAAAATTGGTTCAAACACTGGAAATGGTAAATAAATGAGATTTAATTTGATTCAGTTTAATACCAAGTGGCGTCCTCTTACATTTAGTATTAAGGTGATTCTACATTTCTTTGTCTGTATATTCCCACTTCACTCAAACACCGAAAGCTAGTATATTTGATACTTTTATAAAAAAGAAAAGCTTACACTCTACGGGAATAATAGATTGTTTTTTTTTAATTATTATTTTAAAAATGTAGTTAGTAGTGGAGCCAACTAGTATTTTAATTTTTATTTTAAAATAAACTTTGGTCATAAATAATCGTGTTATAAAGAACCGGTAACATTAAATTCAGTTTTTTTTATATTTAATGCTTTTGTCTGTAATTCAAAAAGATCTTTTTTATTGTTCATTTATGGACAGGTATTTTGTTTCTCTTTTAGGGATAGGCTCGAATGCTATGGTCCAAGTCCTAGGTCCGAAATTCTCGCTGGGCATGAGCCTCAGTTTCAATACAATTTTTTTTTAATTTTTATCTTTTTTCATTTTAATAATTTGTCGAATGTAATTTATAATTTCATCATCATCGTCCTCAACTATTTTAATATAAAGTTTTTATTGATAACAAAAAAAATTACATAGACATACGAATGAATTATATTTAACTATTTAATTCAATTTTTCCTTTGTTGAAATCGGATACTGAAATAATGCTTACATTAAAATGTGTATGAATATAAATTTTAATACGTATATACTAATGTATATAATTACACAAAAGTCTGTACGTATATATAAATATTCATACATTCTTTTTGTCTATAAAAGTTATATTTTCTCATAGTCTTTGTTAGCGTTGGCCGTGTGTTTTCTGCGAAATAAATTAATATATGAACATAAAGTTGTTCCATTTGTGATTGGACCACGCACTTTATTACCAATACACTGATACGATGAACAATTATGTTCATACGTTTACAAGTGATAATTCTATAAATGTTTTATAATATGCACTTTGATTACTTTTCCATTGATTACATAATGGATATATTAGCAGTTTTTATTGCTATCATGGCGTAGTTAAACCAAGAAAGTCCTGTTAACTACGTCTGTATAAAGGTTACAACCTTTAGAACTACTATTAATGCTATAATAGCTAGGTTTTATTTAACTCACTATGTTATGTAACTGTTTACCGTTTGACTTAGGACACGGAGGTCCCAGGTTCGAATCTCAAGTCACATGAGTAGTGGAGCTTAGATGGTGGTAGAATTTTCCTAAACCCGGTTGGCTTGCTACCGCCCCGTGAGAGCCAAAGTATTCTAAGCGAGCAACCGTGACCATCTTATGGCCTCATTGTCACTTAAGATGATGTGAAAATATCATTTTTTTTAATATAAATTTTCGTCAAATATATGTTAATATTTAAATTCTTTTAATAAAATCGTTTTTTTATGAAAATACTAGTGTTATTTAACATACAATTATACTACGAGACAATGTTTTAGTATTAAATATTTTATTTTAAATATATATAAATATAAAAAAATCAATGTTTTATAACATTTAATTTATTTCGTATTAACCAAATTAATGTTTTTACATTGTGCACTTAAGATTAATTAACACAATTTTTCTTTCTGAGTCGGTGCCAATAGAGACATCCGATGAATTGTAGGATTCTATCGAACGCAATTTGTAGCCGCCATCTTTATAAATAATTCTTAATTTAAAATTCAAAATGCGCTATCGCTTCCTTAAAAAGAAACGTTAACAAATTACTTCTATCGATATAAAACCTACTTACCAATCGTAATTCTTACACCGGCCAGTGTTTCTAATAGGTATTTCTCTATGTCAAAATGTTAAATGCTTTGATAATGAACTTTAAACGATCATAAAAAGACAATAAATAATATTGACGTTCAAAAGCAAAGAGTTCATAGTGGATTAACCTCCTATAGTACAGTTCTTTTTCAGTAATGCTCTCACCAGATGTTAAGTGTGAATGAGGCCATAGATGGTGACACAGCTATGCTGCTATAGCAGCAGATTGACATTGAAAGTGGTAGCTAAACAAACGGGTTCGAAAATATCCAGC
>DWQX01006755.1:0-10946 GCA_018245475.1 Pharmacophagus antenor | reverse complement strand
CCCCCGCCCCCCCCCCCCCCCCCCCCCCCCCCCCCCCCCCCCCCCCCCCCCCCCCCCCCCCCCCCCCCCCCCCCCCCACAAAGAAAAGGGCGTACTCCTTCCTTAAAGGTCGGCAACGCGGCTGCGACGTCATTAGCGTTTCGGCCGTCTACGGGCAACCGTGATCCCATTACCGTCCGGGCGAACCGATTCCTCAATAGACCGTATCGACTCTCAACTACTTTTATGCACCTACCTCCCAAATTATTAAATTTCAGCCTCTCGTCCAGCCACTGCTCCCTGAACGTCAACTGTACAGAGTATTCCTGAAAACGTTTCAACGCTTTGTAAACAATCGTCTGTAGAGCAATTGTACACTGACCAAATTTTATATAGAAAACATATTTCGCGTTATCCGTACAAAATTTCCGATATAAAATCTGGCAGCGTCACATCACTACCGTCTAATGTTACCTCCTACTTTAATCGATGTCGAGTTGATTTTAATTAAGAAGCTCCTCTCTAGCGAACACACTAAAAAGCCAAGTTTACTTCAAAAAAAAAAAAAAGTTTAAATTTAAAGTTACTTATGAAATTATTATCGACCTCATAGATGATTAAAAAGACATTTTTATTCAGAAAATCTAATGAAAAGGTGTCGATAATTCCTTTTTTTGTAATACAGCACGTCGCTTCGTTGTGATGATTAAATTATTTTTTACATCAATATCATATTCATTACGAGACATAAACTAAAGCTTGATCCTTCGCGGACGAGAGGCGACTCCCGGTGGCCACTGCGTCTCGTGCTGCCGAACGAGCGGCGTCCGCGAGGCGTGACATTTGTAAGAATACAGTCATTACATCATCCTTCTCCAAGTCTTAAAGCTGCATACCGTAGATGAACCATCGAAATGTTACGTCTTTAGGATCGTTCATAAGTTGGAGGTGATTTTTATTGCATTATGTAAATCGCTCAACACGAAGGTCGTCGTCCGCGAAGGGTCAATTCTATCGTCCGCGTTTAACTGCGCCGAAGGTGTCAGCGTGACTAGATAATTTTGACAGAAAACAAAACAACAACAACAACAACACAAAGAGAGGAAAATATTCTGACGTCGAGGAATATGGGACGTTCGTTCCGTCGACATCAAAATAGCAAGTCAAATGAATTATCTTAACATACAATAGGACAAGCGGCGCACGCCACAAGCGATACCTCGATCCAATACGGGAACTCTCGCCGCTCAGCTTTCGGTGCGCGGAATGCGATGACATTTTTTTTTTTTGGTGATGGCAATCAATTGGTCGTGTTTGCGTGCGCAATGAAGCCCCGTTTCACATCGACTATATGCAGATTCTTCCAATAAGCAATCATTGGCAATGTCAATCAAAAACTTAACAATTTAAAGTCGTACCGGGGTAGATAAAAAATATCCGACGATATTGTATTAGATATTAAAAGTAATGTATGCTGAAATGTATTTTAACATTCGAACGACGAATAATTACGCCGATGGTTCGTTATCGAAATGATCGATTATAAATTTGGAACAGTGCCCTTAAGCTGGACGAGTTCGGACGATGTCTGGATAATGTGATGGTAGGTGAATATGGAATTGTATTTATATAGATCTGTGGTCGTATAGTGCACGGCAGAAGGCGTGAACTTATATAACGATTTTAATAAGCTAAACCCTGATAACGTTATCTAAACTGAAAATAATCCAACGAAGGGTAAAGCTTTCTTCTACAAAAAGAGCGCCCTTGAGTTGTTCGTCCGCTCCTTCACAGAAGAATCTAAGTTTTCATAACTCACCTACATCGTTTGACCAATCGAAAGCGGCTGTGAAGACGCGATTTTTTTTTAATTAAACATATCGAATGAGAACTTGAAAAAATTTGAAAATAACCGTTCCAAGAGCTGGCGTTTGATTCGAGATATCGATGACGAAAATATATATAGAAAAAAAAAATAAAAATTATCGACGAAGCGTACCATAACCATGCTCGCGCAGTGCGTCCCCGTCGCCAACTAGCTCGGCGGTCTACGACTCACCCACCCCTCCCTCCCACACACACACATACGCAACTCACCGCGACCTCGCAGCATTCGTCGGCGGAATGCTTTTTGCGGGTTTCAACTTCATGCATTGACACTTATCCAGTTAACAAAACTACGGCTACAGCGCTAGCGCCGGGGGCGAGGGCCACACATCGCGGTCCGGTGGGCGGCAGCCACCGTTAAGCACGAAGGCGGGTGACGAGTTGTTTGTTGACTTGCGTCACGCTCATTTTGTTTACACAACACAAATTCACATGAACAAGACAATATCGACAATGTTCCACGAGACGTCAACGTCCACGACCAAAATTGTTTTTGCACTTCATCGAAATCAATCGAACGCGTGTTATCAATGCGTGACAGAGTGGTGGAACGTAAAAGTACGAGAGGTGAAAATTAAGCGTGATCGAGAAATTAAATGGAAATCATAGTGAGACACGATGCGAACGATGGGTGCGGGCCGCGAGTACAGTGCCGTCTGGGCCGCGGAGAGTGTCGCTTAAGATCAACGCGGGCGCTGTACAGATGACAACTTTGACCGCATCTCTGTGGCTGGTTCTAAATTCAAATAACTTGCCCGAACAACGTTGCGTGCCGCCGATACCGAAACCGATTCGGAATGTGATAATTTAGTGCCAACGGTGTCGCACAGCACCAATCGATCATCAGCTGTATTTACATTGGACGATCGAATCGAAATAAATCGAAATGAAAAGTTAATTTCAGACGAGAATTTTAAAAAATAAAATTTAAAAATCAACATAAATAATAAAATATCTCAAAATAATAATAATAGTTTCAACAGTTAGTAAGTGTTGGATGTGTTTTAAAAAATTTCTTTATTCATATAAAAAGGTTCGGCTGGGGGGCGTCGCGGCACCGCACCGCGGGTGAAGACCACTTTTAACGGCTCCTTCGTAAAGTTTCACATTAAAAGTGGTGTGCGTAATGTGGGTTAAAAGTGAAAGAAACGGAACATAAAAAAAAAAATAAAACAGAAAAGGGACTTATTAAAAAAAAAAAAAACAAAATGTTAAAATAATTACGGCAACCACAAACACATTCACGATAGCTTGTGAATATTTAGCAGTGCAGGTATTGCCAGAATATCCACTTCACATGTCCAATTTTATTATAAACAAAAGTTTCGCATAGGCTCAACAGCATACACCGACGACGCGAGAATGACAACTTTGGTTTATAATAAAAATGTCATCGATCACATCCGGCTGTTAATCGATTATGTGCAATCACTCACCATTTTGTAATCGTCTATTTTGCTGATGGATCGCAGAAACATGTTGACGCGCACTAACGTTGGCGCATTGCCTTAGTGAGAAAGAAAACAATTTTAGAATTTTTTTTTTTTAGAACCGTTTTTTAAATTAAAACGATAACGTCCTAACTAAAATCAAATCTAATTCCAGTCTAATGCCCTAACGGTCGCGACTACGGTACGTATATTGATGAATTAATGTCAGATGTCAATACTTAAAGATGAGATGGAGCCGAGCAATCGTGGTAAATACAATGTCTAGTTTCATAAACCAAAAGCAAGGTAAGAAAAAACATTTCTATTTTATTATTCCAAGCCCCGTTTGATTGTAAAAAGCAGGCAGTCTAAAAGAAAGAAAATTAAAAAAAGTTATACACGAGCTTAAGAAGTAAAAACACTATCGGACAGTATCGACTGAGGTGAAGAAGCCAACGGCTAATATTCGCATTACGACCCGCCATCTTTAATTAAATTCGTCCAATTATACGTTGAAATAAAGCGCGAGTCTAAAAACGATTTTGGTCGTCAACACCAAAGGGAGAAGTGGAAATAAAATCGAAACGAAAAAATATGAAACGAACATGACATATATAGTGGGGTAAATCTCTCCGTTGTAAAAATGGAGGGAATTGCCCATTCATTTGACTTGTTAGGAAAACCGCAACCGCTTTATAAAGGAGAAGAAAAAAAAACGGTCATACTGTAACTTAGTCTAAATGCATGGCCCGGACGGTACTTGTTGACTTACCATTGTGACGTCATCGATCTTTGATATACTCCTGACAAATATATTGACGCTCACTACCGCCGGCCCATCTAAGTACCAAGCAAAATATATGGTTGATTTAACATTAAACATTACAGCTATGCCCTAATAGAGTAAACTATGTACTCTAGAGTACGCGCGGTGTTGGTTCTGAAAATAATTATTTGTACACGGATCGACTCACCTCCAACCTGAAAATCTTATGTTTACACATTTCTCTTTATCTGTCACCCGTCATTTCTGAACGCAGCCACAATGAGCGCATACAATAATAATAAAAAAAAAAAACAAATTTTGTCGCTTGACGCGATACTGATGGAAGGGCAAAACAAAATAAAATCGAAATTAAAAAAAAGCCAAAATGCAACTTGACTTGTTTAAGGAATTTGTGTTAGTGTAGATACCTTAAAGGTCAATTCATTATCAAACTTTGAATCGTTAAAATTCAAAAAACATTGTGAGCTGAAATAAAAAAAACTTTCAAATTTCTTCAGTAATTATATAATATTGAACAAGTAATCAGTCTTATTATTGTCGATAGATATGATTGTTTTGTATATAATTTCTGGTTTAGAATTCAAAAAATAATTATTGTAAATGTATTTCAAATATAAAATAAAACTAACATTACTTGGAAGGGGATCATAACTTTTTGTGAATTTATTTCCAAGTCTCGTTAATTACCATTAATTGTTATCGAACAATTTATACATATATTTACGTAAAAAAAGCGTATATGCGCCCATTCCTTACTTCTATTTTGAATATCTATAACCATCTGTTCTTGTTGTATGAGAAACTACAATTTTTAATACAATAATGAAAATACATACATGGCCACAAGTTGAATATGATTTATGAATTCAATTAACGCAATGTTGACTCTTACATTTATCACATAATGATCGAAACAGATTGGACCGCTCAAATTGCGTGCCGCAATCACGATATCGATTTTTTAATAACACTGCATCAACTTTCCGCTGACTAATTCGAGCATTAAAACGTATCGTTAGATTCAGCCATGTTCGATTAGGCGCCATTTATATAGCTTTTGTTGACGTGGCCGAATGTGCTCTTTTAAATGCCACAGATTAAATACCCTGATTAATGGTGCCAACATAAATACTATACATTATTTTTTATTAATCACGAGAGAAAAAAGGTGTAATATATTATAATGTAGTAATTTCCGTGAGAACAATTAAATGCCAAAAATAAATACCTCGATTCATTTTACCAACATAAAAATTATATTTTAATTTTTCGTTTATTATTAATTTCTAAAGTAAAATAGATATATTGTTGTATGTTTGCAAGGTTTATTTTTTAAATTAGTTTTAAATTTTAACAATAAAGAGGAGACTTTAAAAAATGATGAGATAAAATGTATTAACATTGCTAATGAAACTTTCGAAAAAAGTATAAAGTTCAATAGCGTGAAATTTTTATTTAGATTAACATCCGCACTCGTGCGGCTGAGATAATTTGTGGTTTTGCAATCCACCAGGCCGTAACATGTTGCCTCGCGACTGACACATATCCTTTTTAACTTTCAAGGCGTAAAAAAAATTTTGATACGTTTTAGATAACCAGAAAAATACGAATTACGTCTTAAAAGTTTGAGAACGCACAACCGCCTTAGGCAAATTAAAAAGAAAACACAATGGGGAAATATTTTTCCTAAGGTTCTGCTACAGTATCGGATAATATTAACTATAGTGACAATTAAAACAAGTAGTCACACACAACTATATTCGCCAATAGTAATTTTATGTGCACTATAAAAACATTTGGTCAAATAACTTTGAAATTTCATTTCTTTGACAGTCCATATATACTGTCACTAGTGTTAATAATTCTTGCACAAGGTAAAAGGAGTTTTCACGCCATCACTACACGACAGCTCATTTTTTGTGTTGCCATTGACATTTAGTAATATATTATAGATAGAAAACGATGAGAAATTAAAGAGGAAACAATTGGAAAGTTGATAACAAAAATGAACTGTCGTCGATAGTCGCACCTCCAGAAGCTGTAAGAATATTGCACATCTACCTATCTGGATCTTTACACCTCCGTGTTTGTACTAACCATCTTTATGTCGCTTATCGTGGTAATACTTCTGACGAACAGGTTTATATTAACTACTGCCGGACCATCTGTCGAAACATTTTACAACAACTTACGGGTTCTAACAAAAGGATGGGCGTGATCACTTTGCGGGCGAAACACAAATTGTGACGTTCAAATGTCAAATAGTCTTGTGACATTTTGGACGGGTAAAAATAAATAATCATTGTGACGTAATACTTACTTCCGTTGCTAATAATAAAATGTATTATAATATAGATATAGGGTTGTTTATGTATCAATCTGAAAAGTTGAGGCTTAAACATTTTTAAAATCTAGTCGTTAATTATTCATTTAGACAAAATTTCATTCGTTAAAATTAGATACAAAATTATTTCTTTTTATTTGGCAATGGATTAACACTAGATCTGAATTTACAGATTATATTAGGTGACGATGAAGTCATAGGTGGCGAAATATACGAAACCAGAATACTCTGGCTCTCATATGACTACCGGAACACACCATTGCTGTTATAGAGGCATATTGATATAAAGGGTGGAAGTTAGAAGCGTTAGAAAACCTTCCACATTCAATTACCCTTTATTCCGAGGAATCGAACTCGGAATTTCCATATTGCGAGGCTAACCGTAACCCACCGCGCCTAGGAGACGATGATTATTGAAGTTAATTGTTACTCCATGAAGTAAAATTACAACCTCCCCAGAGTGGCAACACATTTAATATGATAAACCTTTTCTTTACTGAGAACGGATAGTTTACTTCTTTAAAAAAAACCTAACTTTTCATAATCCGACCATTCGACTATAAATTCCTCATTCACATTTGACATTGACAGATCGCTATAGTATATATAATGAACAATTTGTTTCGATATAAATTATGTATAAATTTTAGCTAACTCGTGTCTCTTTTTATTAACTGCAGCTCTTGAAACTTGTATGAAAGCATTAAGGCATTACACAGTAGACTATATTTTCTTGCCGGTTTACTATATTAAGAATGATAAAGGAATATTGGCTACTTCCTTTGCTGATGATTATATAATCGCCGTTTATACGAATTGAATTCTTTGTAGAGTCCATTCTAAGAACTATTCTTTGTGATTTTGGTTTAAATTATAAATTTTTCTTGGACACTCTAAGATTCTTTTTAAAATTTAAAACACGCGTGTTTACCTCAACTGCTGATTAATTTTAAGAATGATTAAAATGCATCATTAATCGAATGTTTGGGTTAAAAAATATTTGATATTTAATTATAAAAAAAATAACACAATATTTCATTTTAATCTAATTTCTTTTTGTATGCGCATTATATTTTTTTTAAATCCTAAAATGTATTATAATGGAATACCAAATTTATAAAATAATTTACCATCGTAAACTTAAAGTCAAGTTGAAGAATTATTGTTGAAAATTTCTATATTTTGCATGTAAGTGAATAAAAAACGGTTTAGTTTACAAATAAAGCGACAGTTTTATTTACAGACAATAGCAGTGATCGTTAATGCCGTAGCTGAGATTGACTTCAAAAGCGATTTTAATATTTACAAATAGCGTTCTTATAACAATGAATTAGCTAATTAATCGTTATAAGATTGAGCTGTCAGTTTTGGCGCGTCGTAGCTAAATTAATTACCCGCCAAAATTTATTAGCCGCCATTGTGAATGTCATATTAATGCTATAGTACTAAATTAAGCCATCTTTCGACTAGGTAGTTGTCAGATTGTATTAATAAATTAACAATAAAATATTATACTGTCATGACCATTACAAAATGATACCTAGTAGTAATATAACATGATATTTAATATCGTAAAAATATTACAAGTATAAATAGTTTAAATGAAGAAGAGGTATCACTTACCAGTGCCATTGATGCCGGAAGGTCTAATGCGGGCGTCGTACCGGCCCGGGCCCAGGATCTGATCCAGGATTTGCTTCTCCTTCTCCCTGAAGTTTATCTTTGCGTTCATGCATCTGCAAGCAAAAGAAAACAATTAATTTCCGAACAAAATTAAAATCTCTTTTTTACTAAAATTAATACAGACGATGACACGTATTTAGTTAAATTTAAATAAAAACTCTTTTGTTTGATGTTCCACTGTCTCCATGCTCCAGCGGTTTGCTGCTTGTGCCACGATTGTTCAATTCCCGAGCTACATGAATGGTGGAGTTTAATTTATTGGTGGAATTTTTATTAAGGTTTATTTTTATTACCATATTGTCAACGTGGCGCCATAACAACAAAGCGGTATTTCGGTAGACAATATATGAGAGCTAGTGTATTCTATTCGAACATGCTTCACCATCTTCAGCTTCATTGTCACTTAACATTACGTGGAGTTGCCAAGTAGTCCAATGTAGGTATAAAGAACAAATCTATTAGACGAAACTGTTTGTGAAATTAGCGTTAAAGATAAAAATATAAAAGTCTGTCAAAATAATATAATAATGAATAGGCAGCCATGAAGCGTAAAAAAATTATTGGTTACTGACAAAACTAACATTTGACAAATTATTTTTAATAACTATTTGACATATCTATTACGCACACAACTCTTAAGAAGACATTCCTATCTATTAAATTTGTAAGAAATTCTTATGTCACATGTCGGCATTTGTTATTTAATCGATCTATACAGCTGAAGGAAAAAGATGAATAAAGATTTTTAATTTTATAAAAATTCTTTCATTTCGACTCATGACTTTTTCTATCGAACATATCCTTTCTAACACTATTAACATGGCAATCAACACGTTATTACCGTGCCATAAAGATCATTATTGCGTGAAACATGTAAAAAATGGAGACATTCCCGAATGCACCCATTCGTTCGAGTAAAATTTATAGTTTTTGATTCAACAGTTGACATTTCTTCGTCTCGCCTTTTTTTTTAATTTCGCTTATTTCAACGGCAACGTTGTTAATGTCATACGAGTCACATTGACCGGAGTCATGAATAGTTGGATGAAATTAAAAAGTTTTTTTAGTTTTTTATCGGCATTGCCATAACACTTGTAGAAATTAACGTTCTTCAAGTAAAATTAGAACGACGCCGTCGATTCCGAAGCGTGTTCACCAAGAATACTTCCGGCTTTAATACGCATGACAGCCGAACCAGCAACGCCGTTATGGCGGCAGATTGACATTGAGGCCGTTAGTTAGCAAGGCGACTTCCCCGGAAATCGATCCTAGGCCGCATTAGCAATGGAATCCGGATAGTAATATTGGAAGCCGCCTGCATAACTACCACCCTCAATGTAAAAGCACTGCACACATAAACGTATCCGGGACGTTCCCGTTAGAGGCACGCCGGTGAACCACTGCCTCACGGAGCCAGTCGTTATTTTCGTTTATGTTTTTTATTTTTTTTTTCGGAAAATTCGTAACATCGCGTTGCGTACTCTAAATTATTACATTTCCAATCTATATAAACAGAATGATGAATGGCGTACAAAAATACATTGAAATCTCTTTTATCTTCGACTCTCGACGTTTTCGTTTTAAAAATTAAAAATGTAAGTACGCCTTTCATCCGAACTATAGTTTCGACAATATGTTATTGAAGAGGTCGTACCGTAATTACGAATTATTATGAATGTTTTTTTTTTTTAATAACAGATATTAATTTTTTATCTGTTCCGTGTTTAAAAAATGTAGTTCATGTCTCGATGATAATTATTAAAATTTTTAATTTTCCCACATAGAATACGTCGGAAATTAATGTTTTGCAAAAAAAAAAACATTTAAATTTTTTTTTAAGTAACAATATAATAGTTGCGTTTAAAATATTTTTCAACTATTAAAACTTTTGTTTTTTCATAAACCTAAACGTTTTTGATTGAATATTTCGGCATATTCTAGCAAAGACCAAAGTGTCCGGAGGCCCAGAAGTGGATAGGAGGTGGTTGATATGATGAATGGACAATTACATGTGGTGGAATTGTTTGCCTCATAACGTCCGTTAAACTTTTTTTTTACAGGTCGTACGCTTACATTTCACCTCGATATCACGTGATGATAAGTGACAATGAGGCCGCAGATGGCGAAGTGTGTTCGCTCGGAATGCATACGGCTCTCACGTACACGTGTACGCCTGCCGCAACACAGCAAGGCCGTTATGGCGGCAAATTGACGTTCAGGGTGGTAGCTAACCAGGCGAGCGAAAAATCCCACGATCATCCAGACTCCCCTACTCCTGTGGCGCGGGAACCGTTCCCGGAACTTCCGCTTCACAAGGCAAGCGCATAAACCACTGCGCCACGTAGACAGTCAACATGATAATTTTTTTTTTAATTAAATAACCGGTACTTCGTCATCCAATTAGTAAACAGATTGTCAATAGCCATTTTTATTAAAAAAAATGAAAACAAATTTCAAATGAAAGAGAACCCCTCCTTTAATCCAAAAATAATTTTATATTAACAAGACTAATTACTACTTTAGTCCTACTTAAGTTTTCTTGTTCCAATTTCGAATTTAAACGACTCATTCCGAATCGAGTTCAAACCTCGGCTAACGAGTACGCTCTCGAGCCAATTATTTAATATTTCAGCTTCACGGAATTCAAACTGCAGCTAGAATTTTAAATAAAAAAAAAATAAATAAATAATCAGATTTATTTACATTCGCTAGCGAAGAGGTCATGGAGTGGTACTCGTTCAAGTCGTTGCACCAACTGTAGGGCGTCGGTGATTTGCCGAGAGTAAATTGTGAAGATTACAACTGGCGATTTATTTATTAAAATATATATATATAT
>DWQX01006754.1:0-10946 GCA_018245475.1 Pharmacophagus antenor | reverse complement strand
GAGGCCAATCCAATTTTTTTCAGAAATAAAGTACCTAATTCGTAAATGAATTGCTCAGTACATTACTGTCCGAAAGATGTATTGAATGACTGTGAAGGTGAATTTCTGAAACAAGATTGCCGTGTGAAGAAACATAATTTGCGCTCAGTAATTCTACCAAACCTCTTAAGTGCCTTTCACAGTATCAGGTAATTGTCACTCAGCGATAGCGATCGTGACTCGAGTCTGTATTTATTCCAGTTAAAATGGTTAAAAATAGAATGAATTTTATGTATTTTTGTAATATTATTTATTATATAAATATTACAAATTGGTATTTGCTAAATAATGTCTTTTCTATCTATATTTAATCCAGTAAAAATGGTTAAGAACGGATTGTGTGTGTATATAGTCCACTTAAAATGTTTAAAAATGCCACGAATTTGATGTAGCCGCAAACGGTGTGGTCTGGTGTATTGAGAATTGAACGAAGGGAAAGAACCCAACAATTCCTTTTAACCATTTTTCGATAAGTACTTTTGGGGTGTGTTTTAATTAAAAATGAAATTTCGATATTGTTGAAGACGTGTATACTTTTGAATGGTTGAGATACAAGAGCTTGGTACATTATCACGAGGAACTCAAAATAAATAAATCATATGCCGGTAGGCTCATTACAAATGATTTTAATATCTAACACTCGGGGTTCACGAATTGGTACATGTAGAAATTATAAATTCGTCGGTGCAGTTGCGGTAGACGTGAACATAATATTCTTTAGCTGTCGATTTATGTTACAACGCCTTCATAGCACACTGAGAGCGACCAAAGGATTTTAGTGGGTAGAAATCTTACCCTAATCTCCATACAAATTGTGAATCGCAAGAGTCCATCTTTTGTTCCCCCAATCTTTTTCGATACGAGAAAGTTATCTTAAAATCGCTGACATTGCTTTTGTCACTAAACAATAATATGCAAATATTGTTATATTCTAATTCGAAATGCTAGAGTCAGTAAAATATCGAGTGTTGAGAGGGACCAGACGTGTTTTACCGGCTATAGCAGCAACTAACCTTAATTTCACATGATGTTAAGTGACGATCTCTGATATGTTTCTGTACGTGCGCTCAGTCGAATAAAGCATCAACCGACTTTCTGCTGTGTTGTTTTGTTTAGATATCGATCACTGGCGACGAGTAAATAGAATTTGGCAAGCGATATGACTTCAAATCAACTTGACTCGAATATTTATGGTAAAATAATGATAATTTTTTTCGTTAGCAACATTAATCAACATCAATCTTTGACGTGAAGCGTATGGTAACTTGGCTAGAAGGCTCACGCAACTACAGGATTTAGAATTGATATTGTTTAGCGAGATATCGACTGTACAAAAAGGAAATTTTACTCCTACATATGACTGTCAGAAAACACCAACGCTGTTATGGCGGTAGAATGACATTGACTGTGGTAGCCGGACGGCTGTAAAAAAGTCTACCACCATTCAGACTCCACTAATCACTTGGCCACGAAATCGAACTAAAGGCCTCCGTGTTAGCATACAAACGGAAAACCATCGCGTCAGTCGTTTTATAAATAAAAAGCGTTTTACTTCAGGTGAAACAATGAACTGACCTGTTAGTGATTTTTTTCAACTAGAATATTAGTTATACATGGATATAAATGTCACCGGTGATCGGCACCTAAAGACGGCTAACAATTCAAAATGATCACGGATTGAGTTAATAAAATTTAACCTAAACGGATTGCTTATATATGTACAGACTTATTAATGAAATAATTAATAGACTTTAAACATTTAAGAAAACGGTATCTAAGCTTTTATAGTTGATGAAAAATGTAAATGAAGCCTTAAGGATGGATGCAATACATGTGTTCCGGCAGTTATACAAACGATAATCAGACTATACTGGGCGAGCACGCTTCACTATCAAAGCCACTTAACATGAAATACAATTGAAATCGAGTATTAGCTTAAAATTTAACATATAATATTGATATTTATTAAATTATTGTTTACTAACCCAAACATTAATTTGCGTACCTCCATATCTCTATAAAATAAAAAAAAAACGTCTGAATTACGAACTCCCTGTCTACAAGTTTTATTACAATATCAAACAGTAATTTATTAAAAACCAATGTAGTCCTTTCCATTAATTAAAATTGAACATCTATCTCATACTGAAATTTTGCAAACACCACGATTTATAAATATTCATTTTATTTTTCTGATATTACGACTGTGGTTACCGCATTTTTATCTTTACATACGGTCGACACAGGACAGATTTTAATTTATAGGTCAAGGTGAATATAGTCGTAACTTTTATAACTTTGTATAAATACAGGTTTCCGAAACTCTTAACCAATACTAGTGGACAGGGATTGAAATCGTTATTGCACCCATATTTCACGTGAATCCATTACACCTAAAACCGTGACACGGGATAAGCCTATCGTTGCACACCAGGTGAAAACTTAATCGAATAGCTCATGGTATATTAGAATTTAAATATGTCTATTACATAACAAAATGTTGCTTTGTGTTGACAGAGAATATTAATAAATTACTTTATTTAACTTTCTTTTTAGTTAAGTTCTTTAATATAATGTATAGAATAATAGATCTAATAGAACACCCCTTTTTGAGTTAACGAAAAATCACGGCCGCAAAAATCTGCAATGTTCCTGTTCTATTAATCATAATATATGCAAACAGATTTTATTTATTTTGTCTAAGAAGACTTGTGCGTGGCGAAAGCGTCGTATTTTTAATATAATGAAAACATAAAATGAACCTTGCCACAATGACGTAACAAATGTTACAACTAGCAATGAGGTTTTATATATTGCTTACGTAAACAAAATGACTTATGTAAGAAATAAAATATTCATTCCAATAACACTAATATAGTATGCCAAATATAGTAACTTGATGATAAGTTTACGGTTTAAAACTCAATTTTCGATCAAATTCTTTTGACAAAAATATAAAACGCGTTGCAATAAACAGTTCACTTAAAATGAAGACGATGACAAAGACGGATTACTAAATTCGACGAACAAGGTTTTTGTTACTTTTTATTTATGACTACACATTTACATGATGTTCCGATATTAATGACTCTTTTTTTTTGTTGGATACTTCAAAGTGGATTGTGTGAAAATTTTTAAAAGTACCAATCCGGAAGATGTAAAACAGGGAAATTGAATTTTATACAATACTTGTTCGAAGTTTCTACATTTCCGCTTAATGGCAGTACATTTTTTTAAAGTATTGTACGAAGAATGTTTTATGAAATGTTATTTGACAAAATTATATGTTCCGTAAACTTAGTATTAAATATACTGCACACCCAAAATCTAGAATTTAATAAACAAAGATTTAAAGGCATATTCCAAAGGAAAATTTAATTCCACACGGTTAAACTTGCTGTGAACATTCATTTGTAGTATTAAAAAGTAACTATCAAAATGAAACAATCATTCTTCTCTACACAAAAACATTTTATTTGTTTCTCTTTTTAAATAAATATTTTTGTTATTTAAAAAGAGAAACATTACATTTGAGAATAAAAAGAGTTTTCCAGCGCTTCATTCATGATATAACAAAATAAAGCCGCTGAAAGTCTTTTATTTTTAGATTCGAATCTAAAGAGCAACAACTAACGAATTTTTAATTTTTTGTAATACAATGAAGAAAAATGTCCTGAGTCATCTGATCTAGGTATGTACACTTGATCTATAAAGCAACTCATCATCAAACTATTCAAACTGGAACTGCTAAACGCAGAAATTGGCTTTATGGTGGTACGAAATGTCAATTTGCCACCATAACAACGTCATACGTATGAGAGCCAGAGTATTCGGAGCGAGCACGCCTCACCATCTACGGCCTGATTGTCACTTAACATCGCGTGAAAGTGATCCGTTAGCCCATTGCTGTTAAAAAGTACATATTACTATATATTATTATAAATGATAACATTAATCTACATTATTGTGATACAACCACCGCCTTATGCACCTCTAAGTAAGGTACGTTGTGTATTTACTTAAAAAAAAATAAGCAAAACTTTCATAGCAGAACCTCATACGTGTTTTTAATAATGTCTGAACACAATGGCCAGGTTTATTTAAGCTTACTAATAAGCTAATGAAAAATTTTAAAAATGAAAGTTGCATTGTTAAATATGTGTTTTTAATTAAGAAACATTTTCTTATATATTTTTACCGTGGTACATGCAATAAAGTGCAGTTAAAACTGTGTATACACACCCTCTATTTAGATTTGAAAAAAAAAAAAGTTACATCGCCTATAACAAAAAGGCTCAACTTACGAGAAGAAATGGTGCAAGATTAGTTAGAAACTATTACATATATTTTAACATATAAATGTTATTGTTATTATGTAAGCGTAAAAGGTAGCCACGGTTTCTCTTTTTTTTCGTTTATTATGCGAACATGTGTGGTCTATCCCTTAACCAATATAAGGCATGAGAGCATATATGAGATTATGGGTCTACTACACATGACATATTTCTATACTTCTCTATGACCTTGCGGGTTGGAACTTATATTCTCAGCCTTTTACCAGCTTTCAGAACAACGTGAAAAATTATAATTAACAGCCCTGTATGAAGTTGCATAGTAGGTCAAGTACAAAAAAAAATATTTACTTTCAAGAGATCAACAACTTTTAAACCAAAATTTAAAAGCAGATTAATTCTACCAATATTTAAATAAATAGACGAAAAGTGTTATAAAAATAAAGAAAATATTTTACAAAGGTAAAATATAACATGAAAATAAAATATCGGACTATTACAGGTAATTTTATCCACCCCATACTCGCCTAAAGCTAACAGAACTTATTAACTATTTTTATGCTCTATTATCCTTAATAGATGTTCCATTATTTTTATATTTGATAAAAAAAATTTCCCATGAAATTGTTCTAATAATATCAGTAAATATATGAGATCTTTTCGGGAAAATAAATGTTGAACAATAAAATTATCAAAAAGTAATATAAGACGCCCACCACATGTGTAGGGACGATTGTCAATTTATTTTCATCAAGTGTAATAGAATAGAATAGACTTTATTGCACACCAAAAAGAAAATAATGCACACATAAAAAACAAAATAAAAAGAAAGTAACAATTACAAATAGGCTGAAGTAAAAGAATACATAAGCAGTGCAAAAAGCGGTCTTACTGCTAAAAGCAGTCTTTTCCAGACAATCTTAGGATGGACACATTGGTTATAGAATTAAATTAGTATGTAAGCATATATATTAAAAAAGCGGAATTGTTGATATTTTATCTAGCATACATACGTAAACATATACGGACATACATACCAACATACACTCATACATATATAAACATTGCGTATAATAATTACAGTAAGTGCTCAAAAAGATAGGTAAAGATTTTTAATAGCCTCTTGAATTACGAGTGTCTGTGAAACGGATATATATAAGATTACCTAACGATATACTATAACTTGAAAATTTCAAAAGGCCGATTCTATCAGCAAAGTGTTGTTACCTCTATCAGCACAGCCATATTTATTAATATAGATTGAACTCACTCGGCGTTTGATTGCCTTTTTATAAGTTGAAATCATATTTAATTCATTTATGAAAATTAGCTTTACGATAATATAATTATCAATAAAAGAAATTCATCGGAAATACCAAAAAATATGTACTACTGTACTGTTATACCCATTTTCCGTACAATGTATTCATAATCGTTGAAACATTTTATAGATATGCAAATAAAGACACATCTGGTTTAAGATTACGTAAATATGAGAAACATTATTTGTAATTGTTATTTATGAAATCATACATACCGTTACGCTCTTTTTCGCGTTTGTTTTTCATTAAAAAGTTTTTCCCTTCATAATTATGCACGTCCTTAATGTCATAAACACATGATATTAAGCAGAAATAATTTATTTTTCATTTTTGTCTCATCGACATTTATAAATGAAATGAAATAATATTAAAATTAATTTTCAAGTATATTTAAATCAATTTTAGTGAAAACGGAATATTGGGGTTGTATCTAAATATGCCATTAGTTAGGGCATGAGTTTTTGTACTTTTTACATTAATATAAACGTGACAGATCTTTTGTATACCGCAAAATCAATTCGATGATAGGACATACAGTATATAAACAAAAAAAAAAATAAAGAGATAACCAGTTTTGATTCTAATCTACTCATTCGTGTTCGCTCTGTTTTAGATGAATACTAGATTTCTACGGGGGGACACAATTTAATTGATTTTGTGGATCGCAGACAGGTTGAGACATTCTTGATTTGCATGAAATAAAACTGCATAAATAAATGACAAATAGAACAACATTGGAAATAAAGTGTAATTTAATATAAAGAAAAATTTAATCAACTTTGCCAACGTTTTGAACGGACCACAAACATTAAAGACAGTTAATTATCACAGTGCAACTTAATTACCACATAAACCGCAAAGTGACGCATTTAATTGTAAGTAGCCTCGCACAAAGCTTTGGTTATAGTTGTGTTTGTGTCAGTTGTAGAACTAGCACTGCGTTTACTTAATATAACGGCAATTTGATACACATTGAGTTGTCTATACATTTCTTTATCTTTTCGTTTTCGACTTTTCTCATATATATTTTTACAATTTATGAAATGATGAGTTGACTAACGTAAGCAATACACTTGTCCATAACGATTTAAATCTAGTTAAACACAACACAACAACAATGCTCTTCGAGTTTGAGACAAGATAATTCGTCTTGTTACCCAATAACATTATTAGTTATTACCGCCTTTAAAATAGAACACGCCAATTAAGCAATATAATTATTTTAAGCACTATTACTGCTGATGATGGAAAAACTGTTTTGAAAACTGGTTCAGATGCATGAAACTTTGTATAGAAGCTGGTGGTGAATACTTTGAAAAGATTTAAAAAATATTTACCTATAGAACATTTTTTTTAGTGTCGCAAAACTATCCGAGTGTCCCACGTATATATTAATTTATATCTGAAACGGGACGCTGTTAGAATTAGTTAAATAATATTGTTAAATACTTTTTCTATATCGATTTGCTACCTGTACAAGTATTTGTTGCATGTTGTAATGTTATCTCGTTAAATAATTCTAATAATTTATAATAAGCTGGCATTCTAATGAGTGTCTACGCATTGTAAATATTAATTTGAACATTTTTAGACAATTTATAAAATAAGAAATTTATAATTACATACTACGTATTAATTTAGTATCTTCTTTCAATTTATAGTTTAAATTATTGGTTTTATGGATGGAAACAGTAGCACTGTTTCACTCTTTCATATGTAATATCTAGTGATTCTAAAGTATAACAAATGCTATTTAGGTAAAGTATGAAAAATGTTCAGACAAGGTTATCATATAAATATCGCGCAACCCTCAAAAATATAAATGTCCAAAAATAACGAGGGTCCCATTAAAATAATCTAACCTATTCTAAACAACCTTGCCGGATAATGTTAAAGATAAATGTATCTGTCATTTGGCGCAGTGGTTTGTCACTTACCTTGGAACACTAAGGGGTCCAAGGTTCGGTTGCAGAGGATGAGTAGTAGATTTTGAACATAGTTGATTTTTTTATAACTGGCATGGGTACCATACCCCCACTACCAACCTAAATATCAACCTTCGGCCAAAACAGCGGTATAACATTACTGTGTTACAGTAGTCATAAGTAAAATTCAGAATATTCTGTGCAAGCACGCTTTACCATCTACGGTCTAATAGCCACATAACCTAATCTTAAATTGATGTCAATTATTAGCCCATTGACTGTTAAAAAGTAAGAATCGATTATGAATGTCATACCGAACCTCGTATAACATTGTAAAGAATACCTAGAAATTCTTATGCGTTATTTAGCAAATTAACATTTTTTACAGTATCGAATTCAACATTTTTCTGATAACATTGATATTCAAACCGGTAACTCACTAAAATAATAGTACTATCCGATATTGGATTCTGTCCAATATAGTGTGCAAATAATTTTATTTAAACCCTTTACTATTGAAATTTAAAAAAAATATAATAAAAATAGATCATATTTCCTACATTCAATTTAAAAATTTAAACTAAAAGTCATTAGCTATCACTAACTACATAATTGAACAGAACAAAATTTCAGATGAGTATATATTAGATACGGTAAGTTCTTTTAAAGTTTTTTTTGGAACATTTTTTCCCATCTACTTGAAAACAAATGTTTTTGAGGATATATTTTTAATATTTCTTTTATTTATTTATGATACTGTATTTATTATAAGACATTAAGAGATCTTAAAATGTACTATGTGACATTTGCTGCTGCTGCTGCTGCTGCTGGATTCGGTGATGTAAATGCTGTTAGTCATAGTGACTATTACAGCTTTATCGAAGCTGGCTCGCGAATCCGGTGATTCGCGAGCTTATGACATTTACTACCACCTAACAATATGGAATAATATTTCTGTCAGGATGGCGGTAGTGTAATTTATCATAACCCGCTTGCTAGTAACTTCTATGTCAACAAACCATAACAGCATTGCTGTATTCCTGTAGCCCTACATATAAATTCCAGATTATTCTAGCCAAGCACGCATCGCGATTTACGGAGTCAATGTCGCTTTCCTCCAGTGCAGATAAATAAAATTACTAACGTTACTTATCTCAAACTGTTTTTAAACAGCTATTGCAGATTTTGTACGCGGTAAGACCTATTATTCTTGTACTTCTGAATTTAATAACTTATTTTGTGATATATGAAATTCAGTTATTTACCCGTCCAGTAATTATGTAACAAAATTTATCAGTAACATATTTTTAATTAAATTTCTAAAATCTGTTTAATAGATAGAGTGATTAAATCTAGAAGATCTTTATGTAATATTTCCATTAGTTCCAATTAGTGCTTAGCAATTAATAGACGATTTCCAAGAGGGACTGTTCTATTTATGGGTTCATTATAAGTTACCTTAAATATTGTCTACACTATTACAGCTGAAATTATAAACTTACAACGGTATAATGTTTTACTGGTAAATTAGTATCAGTCAAAAACAATTTTTTAAAGAGGTTGAATAAATGCCAAAAGCAATCTTTAATATTATCACATAATAACGTTGAAAGTTTGTGTTTTAAAGAGATGCTCTTAATAGTCGTTGGTTTTAACATAAAATGAAATACGCTTTTGCAGAGTCCAAAAAATTACGTATTTAATAAAAAAATCATAATAAAAAATAATGATCAAAATTGGCTAAATTCAATTCACACACCTGTACACATGTTTAGAACTATAAGGTTGGAAAATATCGGCTTTAGAATCAAAAGCCTCCAAAGCTTAATTGAATAAAGTACATTTTGAATTTGAATTTGAAATCTTAAACATTGATTTGCACCTGTTCAAATTTCTTTTCAATATTTTTTTTTTTTAAATTTTTGTTTATTGTCGTTCTGTTTTTTTTTTGATAAAAAGCACTTGTGAATATAAATTCAGATTACTTAATCGAATAAATTTTTATAATTCATTGAGAATTATATTAGAGAATGCTATTCCAGGATTTGTTTTGTGATTTAAAAACCATTTTATTAAATTTAATAGAAGTGGAATGTATCTATGAGGTAAATAAGAAAGAAAGTTTTCAATATTCTTAATTTATTTTATCCATAACTGACAGTGATATATGATAACAACTAAGTAAATAATTAAAAACCTATGCAAACATACATTGAGTATTTGAATAACCATCGACTAGTCTAAATATCAGTATAGTCAAAAGTTTCAGTTAGATGTATGTATGTAGAGTGATTACTAGACAGAGAGATCGGACAAAACACTATTATTTTTTTATAATTTTAAATTGACTTTATTAAAATACACAGAATATCCCAGCCTAATGAGCTAATATTATCATTTAATAATTTTATAACGATTTTGCCTTTCCCCTTTTAAATTAAATATACTAAGTTATTACATTAACATCTGCAATGCAAGAATAATAATAATAACTAAT
The DNA here is from genome assembly GCA_018245475.1 of Pharmacophagus antenor. Taxonomy (NCBI): domain Eukaryota; kingdom Metazoa; phylum Arthropoda; class Insecta; order Lepidoptera; family Papilionidae; genus Pharmacophagus; species Pharmacophagus antenor. Next base: position 871 of record DWQX01006754.1, on the reverse strand, counting down.
AAAGAGATGATTACCATCAAATACATCTTAGTCTTGTATCTCTTTAATAACCAGGAAGCAAAATAATGATCAAAGAATTAACGAAGATAAATATTTAAAACATACAGTAAATAACGACCTAATAAATTTTAAATTTAAAATACAAAGATTACACTCTATGGATAATTTTCTTTCCTCGTCGTTCCTCCCATATCGTAAATAACTATTTACAACATTAACAGGAGCAACGTGCATGGTTTTGTCCACAAGGTTTAAAATAAATATCTCTTTTTGCCTATTACAAATCAATAGTCCGTAAGATATTATTTTTCTATTTAACCATATCACAGTATTATAGAGTTAACATATAATTTCAAAATTCTAAAAATAAATAAAGCGTTGTTACAAAATCAGAGATCATAAACAATATCCGAGAATTGGCTTATGTTATTCATTAAATTTAAACCACATTCCTGAGCAATTCCTCCGAAGACAGTACGCCATCCTGAGAAAAAGAATAATATTATATATGGATTCAAATCTTATCTATAATTGCAATATCTGATATTAATATAGTTATGTGCATCTAATTGTTTTGATGTACAGATTATTGTGCGCACAATTAGCTACTTTGGATTCACAGATAAGGCAAATGGCACGAATTGTGTAACAAAATAGATAGCGAATAATCATTAATGTATTGCCTCCTACATCGCTGGAGAATAGTTTAATTTGCAAATAGAAATGCTTTACCTGGTTGAGGTCAATGAACTTCCGAACGACGGATCGCGCGAACTCAGGATTGTTCAACATTTCGTTAACGAACCAATCTATCGGGATGCTGTAATATATTAAAACTTTTAATAGTCATCTATATATATATATATATATG
>DWQX01006753.1:0-10946 GCA_018245475.1 Pharmacophagus antenor | reverse complement strand
GCGAGCCAGCTTCGATAAAGCTGTAATGGTCACTATGACTAACAGCATTTACTTCTCCGAATCCAGCAGCAGCAGCAATCCAGCAGCACCACGGGAAATAAATTGTTGTTTTTATTTTAAAGTCCATTGCCATCAGTTACAATTAATTAACTTGTAATTTTCCTTCTTAATATATATTTTTTGTGTATAACAATATTTTAGTACAATACGTAACATCTTATTCTTATCCAAACAATAGAACAAAGTTATAAACTCGAGTACAGATCAGATAATGTTTTCGAAGTATAAATTTATCATACAGTTATATATAGATCGAAGAACACATGTAATTTCCGTTTCTAAAATTAAATTTCAAGGAAACTTTGTAGGTATGAAATGTTAATTATTTTGTTTAGCATTTGTATTTTAATTGTTTTCATTTTCAAAAATAGTTTATTGTGTTGAAATTTGCCTAAATAATATATTAAAATGCCTAAAAAGAATAAATTGTGTTGTTTATATATTAAATAGTCTTTTTGTATTAGTCTCGCAGATATGCATTAGCTGAACTAGTGACTATTTCGATATTCAGCAGCATGAACTATTTTTTTGGGAAATTTCGTTCACAAATGTAATATCTCAGCCGTTTGACTATTCCATTTCTTCCATTACAATAATACTTTAGTTACAATGTACAGTTTTAATCTTATTAGACATACCGCTTTTTAAGGAGTGATAGGCTCTATAAATCCAGAGAGTGGCGTAGTGCTTTACACTTGCTTTGTAAGACTGTAGTTCCTGGATTAACTACAGCACTGTATGGGTAGCTACTACTACCTTCATTGTCAATTTGCCGCAATAATAAAGTTGCTATGTTCCGGCAATTATACATGTGAGATCCAGAGTATTCCAGGCGAACACGTTTCACCACCTACGACCGTCATCACATTACACGTGGAACTGAGGTTGAATGTTGGCAATACTATTTTGTTAAAGCATGATAATTCCTCGTCTGAGTTTATATCCCTATACAAGTAAACAGGTAAAGGCTATAGGCATACACGTTGAATCTATATTTAAAAAACCTAGACAAAATATTACGTGTAGGAGGGTACATCGGGGATAAATTTTTATTTTACGACTTCATTGTGTAATATGGCATTTACATACTCGTATGTACAAACTAAAATAATGAAACTTGACATTAAAATCATTATTTATTTAACAACGTCGCGAAGTTTCATAGTGTTCGTAAAATTGGCAGCTTCGAGACTTTATAAATCTTAGGTCTTTTTCGTAATGTAAATTTTGTTTTTCACTTCCAAGTTGTTCTTGTGAACAAGTTATTGGCAGTTTACAAATTTGTGGAATAGGCGGGAACTGGACGGCGAAATAATATTTTAAAGGCATTTTTTAAACATTTGTTAAAACGATGGATTTTAAAATATTTGGTTACATAGTTAATGTTGTTAGTGTTAAAACTACGCGAATCGGTGAAATACAATTGAATAATTTTTTTTGGTTGAATTTAAAAACAATATATCCAATGCCGTTAAAATTTATTAAAAATTATATAATTTAAAGCATTATAATATTCGTACACCTGCAAATCAACTTCATTGTTATGAGTCTAGACAATTTTCATGAAAATATCTACTTTTGTGTAATGAAAATATGCTTTCGGTATTGTCTGTACTAGAATAATTATTATAATTATGTTTTACATCTCATAGATAAATTTAAAAAAACACATAGGAATTGCGTGACTGGCAGGCAAATTAACGGTATACAATTACAAATTTACGTCCAAAATTTTAAAGTAATGTCCAAAATTATCAGTTCAGTAAATAATAATATCAATTTGAAATGGACAGATTGCGTCTTAGTTTTATATTTGAAATCGAAACAGTCTATATGTAAGATATTTGTTTTCGAATTATAGTGTTTTTTGTATATATTATATTAGAAGTAAAATGCCATCAGGATGTTAAATAAAATTTCCGTGAGTAGAATTAATTAGTCAATAGAGATACTGTAACGATTTCAGAGTTAATGATTACGTCACAACCCTCGTAAGTAGAAGGTACGTATTAAAAACGATGTGATTTAAGATTTCTAATTAAGGTGAAACTCTGTCATTTACATTAGCCTACTTTACAAAATACTATGAACTTGACAAGTTTTGTGTGCATTTACAGAGGTAGCTCTTTGAAATCTAACTCCAGATTAATTATAGTGACCATTTGTCATCTCTTTTCATCATTGAATCTACACATTGATTGACTATATGACCATGTATCAAATTTTTCGTCACCGAAAAACATCAAGTTCGTGCTATGAATAATGTTTATTAAGAATAAAAAAATAATTGCCTAAAAGTACACACCCTTCTACTATTTATAGTCGGATATAACGACTACGACCGTGGAAGGTATATATAGAGGAACATAAAATTCCTTTTTATTACTTTAGACATCAATCTTAAATCGCTTCAGTAACTTGCGAATGACAAATTGCAGAGGCTATAAGCTTTATGTTCATGAGTCATAAGCGTTCGGGAAATATTAAATACTACAATATTTAAAAATAAAACGTATGAACGTGCTCCTCATAGGAAAGGCGCTTGTTTTTATTAAGAGAATTCGTTAATATCACCAGTTCACGTCGAAGACAGAATTTAAATAGTTGTCGTTTTGTATGGATGTATTAAGTGCCTCTTGGTCTTATGCAGCTTGGATTGTAAGAGGATTTATTTAATACTCCTAACTAGCTACCTTACTTAATGTCACTCTGTAATCACGTGTCACATTGCTATGTCTCGGTAGTCATTTATGTGATCATCTGAAACCTCATTGGGCAATGTTTGCCCATTGGAGACAAAAAATAAGTAAGTAATATTCAACATAAAATTTGCACCAATATTGATTAGTATAAAAGTTATTAGTACTAGCAAAACTACGTAGAGCTATATCGTTAATTTGAATGTAAAAAGGTTTTGATTAGATTATATTAAAGTAAGCTTAGCAAGGTAGAAACTTATAAAAGACGCATTAAGTTCACACGTTAGGAAAGGTGTGGCTTGGGGTGTGTAACCCGATATTACGAGGTATACTATCATTAAGAGTGATTACAAAATGTACCGTAACAAAAAAAGAGGTTAAATAATTTCTTGCATTTTATTTATCTAAGGAACATGAAATACATTAGAATAACTATACTTAAACACTTGTTCAATTGTAGTAATAAATTTGTTTTTCATAATAACTTTTAATATTTATTACAATAGAATACACCAAGCATCAAGCAAATGGTTGGTTATATAAATTTAATGTTTGTAAATTGGACATGATATACCAAAAAAAATTACACATTTTGCATGTTAGAAAAGGTGTGGCTTGAGGCGTATAAGCTAATGTTATATTTTTTTCCTAAAGGCCGATTATAAACTGTACGAAAAAATGTGAAACTGATTATTTATTCTAAAATGTGAAACAGATTTTATTTGTCTAAATAAGATGAAAATTGTAAGAATATCGTTGTACGAAAAATGTGTCCAATTAAGGTAATCTAATTGTTTTACTTTCATAAAAAACAGCAGTATAAATAAAGGTCAAAAGTACAAAAATCATTGAATAAAAATTTATAACAGATTTTAAATGGTTGGGAAAAATTGGATTTCATAACTTTTGATAATTTAAAATAAAATTATTATGTTATTGTGTTTGCTTTCATCTTGAAAAATTATTATCAATCGAATAGAGCGTTCAATTTTATATTATCTTTAATGATTTACCGACAATATTATATGTGATAGTGATAATTAGGTATATAATTTTATGCTTCAGCGGTGGGAAACACGTGTGATGGTACATAACAATAAGTTATGAGTGGATGTAAAACATGTGCTGATTGTCAGTCGTGTTACAGCTAAAAGCATTAACATGTATTTGCTTGTTTAGTGTCGACGTGTGCTCGTAAGAATCTCTCAAACGTTCAATAATTTTTTTTATTACAATAATATCACATGTTTATTTTGACATAGATCTATCTTATAAGGCAATAAAAATAACATATTTTTTATTGTTCTTTCATTCCTTCGTAAGAATTAGCAACGAATTTTACTTCTTAAGTCTCGAAGCGTTGTTCGGTATGGTATGAACATTCCAACTATTGCCACGTTCTCATGTGCGTATTACTCGTATATTGGATAGATATCAACATTATTGCTGATAAAAAAGACATCCCGCTCTTCTTATTACAATGGTGAATAACAAAAAGAAATAAGACGTGTGTGCTCGTGACTTCGTAGCACCCAAAAAGCACAATCGACTTAAAAAAAAAAAGTTCTTATAGTCGTACATGTTACATGTTAAAGAAAAAAAACTGCATTAAAATCGTTGCCAATAATTAACATAAAGAAAAAAATAATTCATTATTATTGTTGTGAGAGAAGTTGAAGAAAATATTAAATACGAGTATAATATAAAATATATACTAAGCATTTGATTTGTTCGAATTCATGAAAGAGTATTAGATTAGCTCTTTTCCGTTTAATGAATAAAGTTTTGCAATGATAAACGTCCTTTTTCGCCTCTTCATTTATTTTATGATAATAATTTAGATTATCTATTTTGGCTATCTACGTGGCATTTATCAATAATTCTTATAATAATTACATTTTCATATAACATAAAATTATATATTATAATACTTTGTAATTCATACTTATCCTTCAAGTTTTCTTATTGGGATTGGTCTTGTGCATTGCCAATATCATTAACCCCTTCATGCCCTTGGCCCCATATGTGGACGTTTAGTTTTGCATTTACTGTTAACTTACATTAATATACAGATGAAAATCTTAAACTTATTTTATTTTAATACTTCTTTATCTTCCGTTACTTGAATACCGATAAAAATAAAATTAATAGATTTACTGAAACTTTAAAATTTACTTATATTCCTCTTTTATTAATTAAACATAGTCCCTGAAGAGATTAATATACTATAAAACTACACTGAATTCAAATATTTCTCTAAACGAGAATACAATCCAAGTGACGCGCTTGCGACCTTGAATTGGCGCCAATAAGTTCTTTTAAACATACTTGAAACATAACAGAAATAAGCAGTTCAAAGATTTCATGTCGCGCAACTGAAAATCGGTTATCGTTACTGGAGCAACTTAACCGCAGTTTCTCGCCAAGATTTACAATATCTAAGCTTGAATTCGTTAAATTAATTAAAACGAGTAGATCAGATAAGATTATCATTTCAATGGAGACAGATCGTAGATATAAATTTTAGTTTTCATTTTAACTGATTTGGCAGGATTTTAAAATATTTTTATTAATTTTATATAAATTGGAATAAAAAGAGAGATTTATACCTCATATTTACATATTAAGAGACCATTGGTTAAAACAAATTTAACCTATGGTAAGTTTATTTTTTAAAAAGAAACATGTTTGTGGCCGTCATTATTTAGTACCTTGTAAATAGAATATCTTTTTTTTTAATTTTATGAGATTTTTGTAAAATTGGTCCTTGGTCGAAAAAGATTTATTAGATTGCGAAGAAAATAACTTATTATACATTAATTGAAATACTGCCTAATTTCCTTAAAAAATTTGAGGCTTAAAAAATGATGTAAAGCCTTTCACAATGATGTAATTTGGTCCCTTATGAAATAAATATGGCATCAGGAACAAAAGAGACATGACAGGGTTACAAGGAAACAAAGATGAAATAGGTCACTGCTATTACGGTCAAATGTCCCGTGAATTATGCTAACAATATGAATTATTTATGAAATCAGCTGTACCCACCCACATCAAGGAACAGTGCAAAATATTTTTTTAAAACGTTTGGCTTGTTAAATATCACAATATGCAGTATCGTATATCTCGAAGTATAACGTAAACGAAAATAACCTTTGAAATACTAGAGTTGAAATAATCGTATTAATATCAATTTTAATCTTAATATTAAATAAAAATGACCACGCACTGAGAACTGGGCACGTGACAGCTAGTTACTTATAAAATATAAAGATAATAAACATGACTGTTTAAACTCAAAGTATATTTTGTTAAAATTTATCATTTGTATTGTCTACTATTGCATAATTACAAAATCGTATAGGTTCTAGTTTATATGACGTTTAATCTAAAATCGTGTCCGACGAAAGATATTTTGCATATACCTTAAATTTCCTTATCTCGATTATGAATATTGTATTTACTTCTTTTTTATATTATTCTGCTTATAAATTGAGATAAAAATACAGAAACGTTTGATTTTTAATAATATTATAAATTTTGTATTATTTTATCATCATTGGGCTAACAATTCACTTCAATTTTACATAAAGTTAAGTGAAAACCAGGTCGTGGATGGCGTAGCATGCTCGCTCAGAATACTCCGGTTCTAATATGTATGATTGTCAGAACACTGCAACGCTGTTATTTCGGCAAACTGACATATAAGGTGTTAGGAAAGCGGGTATGAAAAAACCCTACCACCGTATTTACTTGTCGAATAAAAAGAGAAATAACTCCTCAACTCTATCAGTCCCCGGTCACATTTTTCTCACTACTGTGATTATTATGCAGGTCATGAGACCTATTTTCATGCATAGAATATTAGCCATGTAGTAGAATTCGTGACGTACATGCATATGCGTAACTTTTCTACGCGTTATTATATACTAATTTATGTATAAAATAAAAGTTAGTGCTTGGAACTTCAATTGCCTTAATCAATAACTTATGCCCTAGTACCAAAAACTGTTATTTTCAGTTTAGAACTGGTAAATTAAATGTAAAATTTTTGTTCGAAGTGTATTGAGGTCATATTTTGTTTCTTTATTTTTTACGAAAATTTTAAATTTAGTATTTTAATACAAACAGGCCGTTCCAAGCTAAATTAAATAGCGTTATATAAATTCAATTTATGCTTCAGGTTCAGACTGCTTGTATTTATTTTTATGAGTTTTTAGTTTATGGGATACAATTGTGGAAAAATGTTTTTAATGTCCAAATGAAAAGAAATATGGTACATATAATATTATAATCTATTAAGCCCTAATAAAATTCCATACTGGTTTCATTTTAAAATAAAGAAAACCTCCAAAGATAATATTGTTAATGAAAAGTTTACATAGCAATTAAGAGTGTAGTCATCGTATTCTTTGAAAAAATTTGTTGCGTTAATTTGTATGGTGTATAAATTTTTATATGTAACTATTGCTAATAATAACTACATAAGCTGAAATGCGAAACACGACCGACATCAATTAGTAAAAATGCATGGCGTTTGACCGTGGTTGGTTGTTATTTTTGATTGATATGAAAATTGTCAGTTTTATCGAACTAGTCCGATGAAATTCAATTACCGTTCGGCATTGTTATGTGGAATCGTGAATTATTCGTTACGGTGTAACGGAAAAACTTAGATTGTTTTTTGTTCCTTTCTTCATTTATTCATTTTACTCTTTATTGGTAACATTAGAAGTAGGTCACGAAGGGTGAGCTTAATGCCTGAGTGGCATTGTTTCCTGGTATGGTTGTGAAGTATAATAGAGGCAGATAGAACAATTTAGCAAATTAAAACATAAACATTACATTACACAAAGTACTTCAAATACATATATTTATATTCAATTCTTTCAAAACCTCTTTATAGGGTTTTAACCTTTAACGGACGAGCGTATTTTTCGGCATGGCGACCAATAGATCGACAGATTTTTCTGAAATTTGATATTTTCATTTAAAATGTGTCGGTAAAACAATTGTCAGTTTTTTTTATTATATTGCAAGTATTTCGTAAACGTTATGCCACCTGTTTGAGGTCATACTATTTTATAGATTTGTGTAATGTACTTACATGGAGACATTCGTTCATAAAGGTTAAATAGATATATCTCTTTCAGTGTACGCGATGCTGCATATTCGTAATCTTTTTCTTTTTTTCAGCAGTGATTACCACTTCGCCTTATGTCAAGTGTCAATGAGAAAGTAAATAGTGAAACTTTCTTGCTTAGAATATTTCTGACTCTTACATAACACTTTCCTTTCAAAACCACCTTTAACTAATCGATTTTTAGGCTATTGTGTGACAAATGTATATATACTGTTTAATATGTCACGGTTACAACATTGTGCAATTCACGCGGTCCTGATTGTAGGTACAAGTCTGTTTACTGCGAGCAGTAAATATGAGCTACATATGCATGAATTATTTTGTACCGCCGCACGCACGCCTAAAAGCAGTACAAAAATGTTCTGGCACGATATTGTTAATATTTCATTTCTACACTGACGGAATCAGTTTTTTAAATATTAAATATGATATAGCGATATTTTTTAAAATGGAAAAATGTATACATATATAAGTATACAATTTTTGGATATTTGGATGGTGGTACTGCTTTTCGAATCAGCCGGGCTAGCCACCGACCTCAATGTTACTCTGCCGCTATAACAGCAATGCTGTATATCGGCAGTCGTACATACGAGGGCCAGAAACTAGTATTCTGGGCGAACAAACATTACCCTCTACTACCTTATTGTCACTTAACATCAGGTGAATTCTAGGTCGTAGTAGTCATTAGGTGATGAAAAATATATAAACTTGAAATAGGTTCGAATTTTAAACTAGTGGTAATTCTCGTATGCATCTACTTTTAAAACACACGTATAGGTGGATTCAAAGTTCAAATCAAACTTATTATGATGATATAAAGTGTCCACTTTGTACTGTGCTATGTAATAAAAAAAATATTGAGAGTAATTTGGTTCCTAATTATCTTTTGCAGAGGCGCATTTTTATGGGTGAAGGCGTTTCTTTCACTACAATGACTTCAATACCATTGTATAATTATTAACAAAAAGAAAACATTTTGTTTCATATTATAATTTAAATTATCTTCAACATCCCTATTCACTCTTCCCCTTGTTAAAAATATTGAACGAGTAATTTGGTACACTAATAGTTTATGACCATAAGTGCAGAACGTTCTAATTTTTTTTGTTAATATATAAGTATTTATTAAAAAATATATATGTACATCGTTCTCTGATAACTAATACTACAGGTGCTGCTCAGCTACTTTCTTTGGAATCAGTGTATTATGTTGCGCAAATGTCCTAGATATTTATTTTATTGTTTACTATTGTATATAATATTCATTGCAAATATGTTAGTCATCATCGGTGATCGAATTTTGACAATTTTGCATCATTGGTGCTGTTAAATTTAAATCCTGACTTATGTTGAAACTAAGAACCGTGTTTTGTCTATTCTCTGTCTATTAAATTTTATATTTATAATTATTTTAGAGTACATAATAAAATTTTATTTTGGAGACACTTTATAAACGTGTAGTAATGACGGATTGTCACGCTATATACACAGTCCGTTTTTCACTCCCTACATGATAACATAATCCACTTTGTTTAATACATAATTTTATAAGTGATATATCTGAGTTATATATATAATACACTGTTTTGCTTAGCTGAAATTAATGAAAATTTTTTTTAGGTTAAATACGAAAACATGCTTCAAATAATGTAAATGATTATTTTAGTTCGTTTATTATAAAGTAATATTGTTTATATAATATTACATTAAAATCTCAGTATTACATCCTCTTTAATAGATAACTGATAGCCCGGTGGTTTGAGGAAACAAGATACATAAATATCGACCCTTGAGAACCCTTCCGAAATGGTTTATTTTACGCTTAGAAAAATATTTTATAATAGCAACTACTTATATGGTTCCATATAAAGAACTTCCTAATCTAATAGTATTCTTCTCGGTACTTGGAGATTAGATAGAACATCCGCAAGTCACGAAAACTTTTCCAATTGTCTGCGCTCAAGTAATTTTAGCAAATAAACTAGGGTGAATATTAGAAAAATAGGGCAACGTTTTAAAAATGGACATTGGGTTGTGCTTTCAAATATTACAGACTACAAGTATAATAGACATTTGTTAATTTTCCGACAAGCTACGCTGACTCGAAGTAAAGAAATTAGTCACCTACGTGAGTTTTTAAAGGATGAGTTATATGAATGAGAAGATTTTGCTCTGTATTAAAAAAACCTCAAGTACGTTATCAAATCTAAGATTTTACAAATTATGCGTATAATTCTTATTATTCTTATATCTCATGATCTACACTCTCAGGTTATTAGAAAGAGTGAAAGATTGCCTAACAACTATATTATATAACTGTACATTAAGAAAGCTTGATTTTTTAAAGAAAGAAATATTTGATATTTTAAAGAGAGAAATAAATATTAGATGAAATAAGTAGCTTAAAAAAACTCTAAGATAATGTATTTAAAAAGTTTTTTTTAAAGTTTCTTTATACCTATAGGTTGTCTGAAAGAGCTTTTAATGATAAGCCCATTGCGCATTGCATGCTTATATGATCCTTCTTTATTGTTTTGTTTATATTTTAGCGTCTAATAAAGTGTAGTATATTCTATTCTATCCTATTAATACAAATAATAATTTTAGTACATAATTTTTTATGTGCAACTCCTCAAATGCTCTTAATAATTCACATTACATTGAATAATTATTCTTAAATAAATAGATGCGCATTAAGAGTAATTGCCCCAATTCCTCTTAACTTGCTGTGCCTCATTAAAGTAATAGAACATTAAACGTTGTCATTATTTAGTTACTAACTCGCAAAGTGGAATAATTTAATAATTAGGTTGTAAACATTTGAAATTGTGAATCAACCATTTCAGTTTTTTATAGGTTATAGGCTAACATTTGACTTCGATTTCACTTGATGTTAAGTGACAGTGAGACTAGACTGTGGAGCGTGCTGTTCCAGAATATTTCTGGCTCTCACAAGTATGACTTTTTTTTTTTTTTTGTTCTCGCGGGGAAAATGCATTGCTGCACCGTACCCCCCCCCCCCCGGGGGGGGGGGGGGGGTG
>DWQX01006752.1:0-10947 GCA_018245475.1 Pharmacophagus antenor | reverse complement strand
AGTTCCCTATTTAATAAGGTAAATAAATAATTTGTACAGCACTAACTTTTGGAGTTTTATTCAATATTGTAATTTTTCAAGGTGGTCTCAAACTTTTGGCCGGCAGTGTATGTCTAGGGTAAACGGAAACTCTAAGAAAAATGTTATAATTTAACTAGCATAATTTAAATGGTAATTGAAACGCTAATATCACGGTTACGTGTTTGTGTGTCCTTTAGATTAAATCACCGTTACGCGCTTGCATATAAAAAAAATTAAATAAAAGACTTGCCGTCCATTTCAAATGCTTACGTATACAAGATGTGCTAAGATAAATGTAAGAACTACATAACTTCGCGTTTAATTTTAATAAGGTTTTTTTAAACGAGTAAAATTTCGATAATTTATCATCGTAATCATAAGGATATAATGATATATTCATTGTTCTCTCGAGCTCGTCAGAATTCTTTTAGAATAAATTTATCGTGATTTTTGTCCTGTATGCATAGTTTTTTGGTTAATATTACATATTAAAATAAAAAGCATTTTTGATGTATAAAAACAATAATATTTGACCAAATCTATTCATGATTACACCCATATACCATAGATAATATTGTGTCTGAATAATGTAATTTTTGTTGTGTCAAAGTAAATTGCAAATAGCAAAATGCATAATGCAAACTGAATTTAATATGTATATTTCAATACTAAGCTATGATTTAGGGACGAAAAAAATTAAATAACTTATAATATTAGGAAGCTTCTATTTTTTTTAATGGACATATTGACTTTATGGCAGTTAAAATTCATAAACTGATTTTACCTTTATATGCTTCTCTTTAATTTCTTTAGAGAAAAATCGATAATACTAAATAAAGCCAATAAAAATTTCTCCAGATTTCATCGGAATTAGTTAATAGGTTGTTATTCTAAAGTCGTTAATCATCTCTCACTAATATATTCATGTATGTATCGAGATCGTAAGAGGAAGCTTGGTCGTATTGGCGAATTAATCTGATCGTGTTGAATTCTACACACGTTACGAGACGTATACGTAATGACCGGCAATGGTGCGTCGTCTATGCAGGTATGTACATCGTAAAATATTTTGTTATACGTTGCCATAACGTTAACACGTAACCCGTTTATGTCTTTTGTTTCGGACATTATCAACAAAATCAATTTGATGGCTTACCGCAACTTTTTTTTAATGCGTGTATAATAAAAAAGATTTTTCCTGGACTTCTAATAAAAAATATATTTTATTTAAAGATTTTAATATAATAAAGTTAAAGCATAAAACTGTTTTTATGTATGTATCTACTATCTTAAAAACCCATTCAAATCGTTTAGGTGTCTAACGACCTCCAAGTACATGGACAGGGAATGCACATTCGCTCTATGACACCAATTGCCTATCATGATGAATGTTTACGCAAATGAACAAAAATGCATAGTATGTATTTCGTTGCATGAGGAAATTATGTTAGTAATTTGTTAATGTCTTTAATATCATCAGTACCGTATTGGTATCTAGAGCAGGCAAAACATTATAAAATAATATAGTATAAAACAATGCAATACATTTTTATCTCTCTCTTAAGAAGCAAAGGTGTTACAGCATCAATTGATTTATTTTTTAAAGCGTCATTTCATAGTTAATTCACCGATACTATTTCAATAACTAATATGAACAAATGTATAATTTGTTTGAATGTAGTTGTATAATAGTAGTAGTAATAATAATATTTCACGTAAATACATTGATTTGATATTAATAGAAAATTTTAGTTGTACCTTGAACATTGTAGACGCAATATTGTTAATACCCATAATAGCTTTTGGTAAAGGAGGGATTCTAGTTAATACATATTGTTAAAGTTAAACATACATATGTTTAAGAATATTTTTTTATTTTAAGTTAAAAATAAATCTTCAATATTACCATAACTCTACCTATACCCAAGTGTGAGAGTAGGCATCTTTCAGGGATCCCTTCTCCGATCAGTTTTATGCTACTTGTGTTAAAATTAATTTAATTTATAATTAACTATCGTTATACCGTAAATACTATGCCAATTTTTGATTGAAGATTGTTTGTATTTTACGTTATAATATCCTAACAATTCTAATCTTATGTTTTATAATGTCTTTTTAAACGCATGTTTGTAACTAGAAATATGGATATGCTTGTATTAAATATGATCAGAGTTCCTTACAGATAGTTAGTTATAATTTTATTACCGGTTATGTTAATGCTATAAGTAATTGTCGCTGGCAGGCAAAAATTATTATAAAATCTTTATAAATTTGGCCGAAAAATTAATTTGTTATACAATGTATACCAATAGAAAATATGCGTTTTGTGCATAACTAACTAAAGAGAATTATTCTCAAAAGAACTTTGAGAGAAATAGCGAATGAGGGAGTAGAAAGATAAAAGATTTATCTAATTTCTTAGGTAGACGTATTACGCAAAGATAAGCTTACAAACGAAACGAAAGTCGCTCGTTAAGACTGAGCACCCACTTGGTGGCAAGTCAAGCTTGAATGTAACGTCGACGGGTCAGTGAGGCACTATTATGACGAAACTTTGTATCAACTTACTAGTTATTTGCCATCCGGTTGACTGTTTAATGTCACGTAAACGAAATAGTTTTACATAACGATTAACTAAGCACAAAATGATATTTTGCAAACAAATTTTTTTCACGGTTTAGACTACTTAACTAAATCTTAAGATTGAATTAATGTCATAATATAAGTATTTTGGTTAGTAATGAAACACAAAAAAAGAGTACATGTGACAGACATGCGTTATTGTATTAAGCTACAATTTTTCGAATATTGACTTCTTATGGGCGACGGTTACCTAATTCCATCACATGAACTGAAACCTCGAATAAAAAAATAGTAAATTATGTTCTTATTCTATTTTCCCACTACGAAAAATTGCTTTCAAAAGGCTGAACCATTTTCGATTTAGGATTTATCTTAAGAAATCCACATTATTGAGATTCCTTTTAGTTATAAATCGAAAAAATCTGTTCACCCGTTCGAAAGTATTACAAGCTTGTTTTTAATTTTACTTGTCGGAGGTAATCAAATTGGAAAATAACATAGGGATTATATTATTTCACAATGTCGAATCTTTTGCCGCCTAAATATTATACAATAGCACAAACGACTCCTTTACACCCAACATTGTATGGCGATGCATACCACATGCAATATTTTTTTGCAATATATTAACAAGTTATCAGTTTTACATGATATTAAGCGACAATGACGCTTGTATACAGTAAACCGTGCCCAGAATATTGTAGTTTTCATATGTACTACAGCCGGATTACAGCAACGCTATCCTGGGGGCACAGTGTCATTGCGTGAGGCAGCTAGGCATAAAGAACTTGTCTAGTCAGAAAAAGTTGTACTATAAAATTTAAAAATATGTCGCAAAATAATGTGAGCCGATAAACCTATTCATTAAATATTGACGTCGATTAAATATTCATCTGCACATTTAAGTACAAATAAAAAATGATAAAACGTTATCATAATTGCAAATGTTATTGGTATATTACAAATTTTCTACATCTGTAATGTTTTTGTGTGTATTCATTGCTTATCAGAATTTTGTCATCAGATAGACTTACACGGTATTCACCGAAGCAAAAATAAAATATCGTTTTTTTTTTATTTACTAAATAGATACAATTTAATATTTTTGTTGATATAAAAACTCAAATGGCGTAAATATTAAAATAAAACGAAATTAACCAGTTATCACCCGTTTCCTTCGCAAGCGCACGTAAAAATTTTATAGTCCTTTTGAATTCAAATAAAGTTATTTGACTAAGATCTGATTTTAGATGTTACATGTTTGTTTGCAGGAATTATTAGGTGTAATGACGTTAGTTAAATAAAATTAAAAAATACTTTAACTAGTAATCCATTTTTACGTGATTTCTTTGCGTATACAGCGCGTAACAATATTCGTTCACACATCATTTTCTACGTGTGTTACTTCATTCTTGAACGAATATGACTGTGAAAAAATGGAAATATTTTTAGTGTTTCCGACGGAAAAGATTTTATATAATTTTAATTATAATAGATACCATAGTTGTTATAAACATTGCCATAGAAGGTATATTGATAAACATTTAAGGTATGCAAAACTCGATTGGACGACAAAATAACCACCGAAAGCATTGCTTTCTTAGTTAAGGAAGATGGTAGCAGAGATATATTTATAAAATATAGTAAAAAGATAATGAAAAGCACTATAGACAGAAATAAATGTTAAAATAGAAAAGGAAATAAAAAATGTACAGATAAGATAGAAATAGTATGAAAAATTAAGATTGTGATAATAAAAATAAAATAGAAATGAGAAATGTAAAGCGCACAAATTGTAAGAAAATAAAAACGGATTGTCTTCCTTATTTTGAGTGACGCATGAAAGAAGGAAATGAAATGTGGTATGAAAGATAATAGAAAGGTATAGAAGAAAGGAATAAAGCGGAAAGAAGATGTATGACAACGCGATTATATATAAGCAAATAAATAAATAAATAAAAGATAGTACAAGGCCCTGTTATATCGCAACAGGAGAGAACGTAATACAAAAAAAAACATTTAAGGTAATCCGTAACACATACAAGCAAACGAAAATTCTTTTATCCAGTCTAGGTTACCTAAGTTATTAATTTTATGCAAAAAATGAAAAAAAAAACCCTTGTAAGATTAAGATTTAGACGTAAATAATAAGATTTATTAATATAAATTTAACCCATATCTCTATTTATACAATGAAAATATTTGACAGATGGTTTACTAATACATAAATAAGCGAATGTTAAATACGTAAATGTTAAGTAATGTCACGTCGATTCTAGTTATTGTCGACTAAACAATTGGCAATAACCACAACGCCTGCCACGTTGAGAAATTTGGATTGTGTGAATCTTGTGTTACAATAGTCTAAAGTCTAATTGTAAGTGATAAATTGCATGTCAACGTTACAATACTTTTGCGGAGTGTAACAACAAATAGAGTTGTAGTGATAAATGGAAGAGATACAAAAGAAATGTTTTTGTGCGGCATCTTTGACTTGATTGAAGTTTAAGTTGTAATAGATTTTGGATTACATATCGTATTAAATAACTCAATTCTTAATAGTAACTTTCATTTAGTTTATTACACATTATTTGATTTTTGTAAGAGTTACAGTGGTAACTCATACATTAATAGTTAAAGACGTGCAATCACACATTTAATGACTCTAATTGGTGATTCCTCGTAAATGCAATGTGCATCGAACAACAAACTTTAATGATTATATAAAAGAAGGTTATGACCTTCTGTATTTGTGAGTTTTAAATTATTTTTTGTTTTATTGGCACAACTTGTCTAATTTAATACTAAATTTCTCTTTACTATTCTTAGGAATAGTTAATATCTATCCTAACTTTATTGCTCCTACATCCGAAAGTAACAGTCGCAGCGTGAGTAAAGATCAAAGAGTAAGTGTATGTTTTAATAAAGAGCGCTTTCGTCGTGAGATACGACACAAACATTTATGTGAACGTACAACTTGTGCAATAAGGACATAGAACCTTACACGAACTCTGCGATAGCTAATCTTTTCAATGGTGACATATTATGTTTTACGTACACGGAGAGACAGGAATTACAAAATAACATTGTAATTCTGCATTTTTAAAATATTTCTTTATAATAATAATTATCATATTAAGAAACTCTAAAACACCGCCGAATTAATGAACAACAAAACCAGGAATGAAGTTAAAATTTTCACGTTTTATTGAAGTTTTATTTACCTAAGATCAATTATCTCGATAATGTCATCACAGTACACGACACAATACCAAATTCCATCGTCACCATCTGGATTATTGGCAATCTTTCACTGTGAGTTTTAAGTACAAATTTTTACCACGCACAACCACCCTGCGGAATGAGTTGTCTCCAGCGGTATTTCCGGACCGATACGACTTAGGAGCCTTTAAGAAAAGAGCCTTCTCTTCCCTTCAAGGTCAGAAATGCAGTTGCGATTCCTCGAGTGTTGCCGCTGTCTATGAGCGATGGTCATCACTTTCTATCAGGTGAATCGCTCACTCGTTTGCCTTTTTATTTTATCCAAAACAAATAATTTATTAGCAGTTCTTGGAAAATACTAGTATTTGAAATAAACTTTTAGATTTTTTATGCACATAAGCTCATCTTTTACGTAAAATTTGCGAATTTAAATAGATCCACATAATATGCTTAAAATATTTAAGGAGTATTTTTCATTGATTAAAACATCCCGCGTGTTATAATGATTAGTAACATTTAACTATATGTAGTAAACGATGAATTTATGTATTGGGCAATATCCTGTGCGGATTATTCACAACTAAGTACTATGCAGTTACTAGATTTTGTTAAATCCATTAGACATTGGTTTGTATCTACGTGCGTTGGTGGGTAGTAGGTATTCTTTTCCCACGCTCAACTTAATATGTTTTTTTTTTAAAGTCAATATAAGCATTTATTGTATAATAATGTGTAAACCATATATTTGTAGACCATAATTGTTGATTGCCTCCGTCGCGCAATAATTTATTGTTTGCCATGTAACGCGGCGATCCTGGGTTCGATTTCCGCGCCACAGGTGTAGTGAAGTCTGGATGGTGGTACAGTTTTTTCAACCCACATGGCTACCTACTACCCTCAAGGTCAATTTGCCGCCGTGACAGTTTTATGGTATTTCTCTGCAGTAATTCATAGGAGAAATATTATAGACAAAAGTGGGTCAGCAACTTAACGGCCTCGTTGGCACTTAATATCAGGTGAAATCAAGGTCAATTGTTAGCCCATAACCCATAAAAAAGTTGTACCTAAAAATTTTGGTGTAACTTTTTTAACTTATATATATCCGGTATGTTTTTTTTGGTATGTGTATGTAGATCTTTAAAGGTCTTAGGATGTTATTAATTAAACTGACTCAACCTGGTGCTGGCATTTTGAAGTAAGCGGATCTATAAGAAATGACCTGTAGACGTAGCTACGTAACTGTACATAAAGGTATATGTTATTATGGTTTAATCTAATTAATGTTTAATCACACTATAATCTTTAATATAGTGATTCTATTTGTATTTGTAATTTTTTGCGTATAGCGTATGAAAAACTAATTTTATTCAGCCATATACACTTTAGTTTTCACATAAAAAAGGAAATCCATTTAAACCACTAAAAGGTAATTTCCCTCTAAACTTTATAATTTTTTTTGCATAAAATATATATTAGTTTTGCATTGGAAAATTCCAAAAATACTACCAAAACTACTACTACAATAAAATACGAATACTACAATAAAATATCCATTGTTTTCGTGGTCGTGTTGTCAAACGCATAAGAACTGAAGATGCCACGTGTAGCCGCGATTAAAAGAGAAAATTAACAAATTATTTTGTTGTTTTCTATTAAGGTCATGTATTTTAATGCAAAAGTATGGATGTAGAAGTTTGAGAAACTGTGGTTTGGAGTTATTTCACGGGCGGGTGTTAGGCGAGCTTTCAGCGTCTCCCACCAAATAGCGGGCGGGCGGCGCGCGCGCATCTACCGCCAGTTCGAACGCGACGCACAGAGCGGCTACATGTCTCCCCTGTGGATAGTGCTGACCCTACTCCCCATTTTCGGTAAGTTGAACTAGTGATGTGAACCATCAATTCAAGTGAGGAAACAAGTGACAAGCAAAACAGAACAACGTTGCGTGTTATGTGGTCGGAATTTAGTGAGGGGACTATTGTGTCGCATTGGTGAACAGGGTAGTTGCGTGAGCGAACCGTACGATTTTCGTTATCGCGGACGTCCGGGCGCGTGGGAAATTAACATTAATTAAACACCATTTATGAGGGAAATTATTATCATGCGACTATGTAAATAATTATTTAATGAGAAACAATGCGTGATATTTATATGTTAGAGGTTCCCGTGGCCTACTTTTCATTTGCATTTGTTGTGGTTTTTTATGTATGTCATTAGTGACGAGCTGAATTTCGAATTCGATCTTCGATTTTTTTATTTGAATTCGTTAAATTAGAGTTTAAATTTATGTATAGAAAAATTTATATTTAAATTAACATTTTTCACTGTGACTTCTCACAAATTCTAATTTTTTTTTATAAATTTGTATTATTCGTTATAAAGTAACAGTCATATAAGGATTGTTTGATAAAAAATAACTGTAATTAGCAATAATAATTTTTTTTTTATCGAAGAAATGCCATAAAGCAAGTGGACATTTAACTAGAAATTACGTAGCTCTCGCAAATAAATTTTCAGTTGCTCTGTTTAAGCTTCCACGCAAAGTATATTGCCTAGTTACCGGTCTCTAACACATTAGATTACCCATATTCATATTGCAGCACATTTTTAGTACTTCTTGGTATTAAAATAGCACATTACGAAGTTAAGGACTTTTACCGAGCAATCAATGCCATCGTCCTTCATACAAATACGTTTGGATAGTTTTTTCGTCTTTTTGAGAACTATTATAGCTCCATAGGGCTAAGGGCTCGAGTATAAGGAATCCGCAAAATCATCAAAATACCCCTATTACAGATTTTACATATTTTGGTAATTATGTATTCAGTTTGTTGTAAAATACCTTTTTATGAAACGTTATAATTCCTTTACTTAATACATAATCAAGATATTTATTTTAAGGAGAAGAATAATACTGATATTTAAATTTTTGAAATAATTATGACCGCAGTTTTTCTTATCCAGAACAAATATATTGGATAATATCAATAAAAACTTAGAACATATTAAAAGACCTAAATCTATAAGACAAATAATGTATACCTATAGTTTTTCCGTCATTTCAAATACACTTTGATAAAACTTTGTCAAATTTTATTCTATTTCTTTGTAATGTTCCGAAGTTTCCGTTATTCTTCTTAAAAAGAATAATGAATTCTTTTTTTACTCAAATTGTTTAATTTATCATAAACAAGAGCCAAATAAAACGTTTTCAATTTTTATTATTTAAATTAAACATGGAAATATTTTTAGATATTTAACACTAACCGTACCAGCATTTTTTCGTACTTAAAAATAATTCTAAAACCAGTCATTTGCCTAGGTTTGATTTGGTTAGTGTTCTTAATTATGTCCGTAATGAAGCTATAGGTTAAAGCTGATTTTGTGTAACTAATAAACATAAAACTACTTATTACTAATGAATATTAATTAAAATAGATGAAAATTAACTCTTTAAATTGTCGATCGATTTAATAAATGACATAGGTAAGATTAGATAAGTAGCGGTGTTCATTTAAGTTTTTACATACAGAGATGCGTTTTACCTCATTTGCACAAGGCTTAGAGAGGCGATGCAGTATTGCAACTGCTAGCTCATTGCGCAATCTTTGGCCGATGCACTTTCCATCGGAGCGTACTCGCACATTGCGACGGTAATCGATTCCCCGGACCTGAATTTACATAAGTGATTTTCTCACGGTCCACTCTCTGGGTGATCTGTGTCTTGACGGCCGGTGGAGAACGGATGAGCATCCCAAGGTCACGCGTAGTATGCCTACGGATCCCTTCATTTTGTTAACGGCTTTGGACTCGTCTTTAGCCCCGTCAAAACGCATATAATTTGGCGAAACGGTAACATAATAGGTTAATAATTCTAAATTTCAGAGAATTATATTTTATTTTAATAGTGAGCAACGTGGTTATTATTTTATTTACTACATACAAACTGTTTACCTTTGATTTTTATGGACCACAATACACTTCTTAAGTTATTTCAATTTATTTTTCTACGACGATTTTATTAAGATTAAGCTTTAAAAATTAAGATTAATCAAATTATTCTTGGAAGTTTAAAATTAAATGCATCGTTACATTACATCTATGTGAATTCATAAAACATAAAATACATACAAAAAGAAAGTCCGCGTTATCTCTTATTGTATCGATAATTTTTATGAGCTGCTTTTTAAATGAAATAACTAACAATTACGAGTTGAATATTTTACTGTTTAATGAATAAAAAACTGTAATACTCACTTTTATATTCACATCTTCTAGAAAGGCTTAACCGCCTTTTCCGCCTATTCTAAAATAGAAAAAAAATGTACCATTTTAAGTATTTTAATTTCATTATCTGTAAGTTGCAATCGAGGAGCACATTTTTGTACTTGCACAACTCGAATCTTGATGTATGTTTACTTAATGTTTAAAGTGTTATATATTCATAACAATATTACAGTTATAGATGAACAGTGAAACAATCATAAGCATAACTTTTTTGGGCGATAGAAAATAAATGCTACTCATACATTAATGACCTGACTCAGTAATGGAAAAATTAGGAAAATTACTTACTGTTTAGTAATTTATGTGTTTTCAAACAAGGTATCAAACGTGTAATAAAAAAATATTTTTCAAATTTTCAAAAAATTCAAAAAACCGACATACCTGTTATTAAGCACTTTAAGTTATACTGAAAACCGGAGAAAACTTTCTTTACCAAAATCGAAGTTGTAAGTCGTCTCATAATCTATGATGTATGTTTTTAAACTGAGGAAAGTAATTTTAAAAATAGCAAGAGATTTATGTAATATCTAAAAATTCGGGGTTTATCCTGTTCAAGACAATAAATATTTAGATGTTCGGAAACCAACTTTTTATCATTAATCCCAATAAAATGCCCGTTGTTCTACGTAGATGAATTATTGTAACATTAATGCTAATCCTTACGTCAACGCTTGTAAACGTAACGGTGCAAGTTGTTAGATTACAATCTAATGATCATTCATCTCGGCAATCCCAGCGGGCTGACTCATCACAACAATATGTTATATGGTAAGTCGTCGCGACCGAGTGCACCTCGAATATGTTACAAAATTTAATAAACATGGAGGTTCAATGTAA
>DWQX01006751.1:0-10947 GCA_018245475.1 Pharmacophagus antenor | reverse complement strand
TTACTAATAGAAATGTTTTCATCTTAACAAATTTACATTCACATTAGTGCACAGATTCTGTTATCGGTAATAGGCTAACATTTTCTTTAGAAATAAGGAGAAAGGCTTGATCTTGATTTAATATGAATTCAAATGACAATGAAGCTATTATTGGTCTAACGTTCTTGACCTATACACTCGTGCTTTCATATCTATGGACGCTAGAACACAGTAATTTGTTAATGCACCAGATTGCTATTAAGGGTAGTAGCAGACGAGTTCAGAACAACATCACAAGCATCATAACTCCTCTAAATACGTTCCTCCGGAACAAAACTACAGTCATCCGCATGCGGTTAACCGGAGTTATTTATTTTGTTGTGTGTATTCACTGATAGACATCCAGAGATTTTTATTATTGATTTTTACACTAAATACATACTTATTTATACATAACAAATTACATTAATTTATTTCAATAGCCAAAATCTATTTAAGACAGCCACATCTTGCATATTAAAACAACGATGAAATAAATTTACAAATAGCATACTTATCTAAATGTGTACATCTTTATTGATTTATTATACGGTAAGTGTGAGCACTAATCTGTTTTTCATACAACTAATGAGTCAGAAAGCTAAGCGCCATCTATATTTCGGCGGCACCGCCTCCGCCGCACACATGCAGATCGTCACTTATGCGAACGAACCTAGTCGCGGCGTACGTAATTGCTTTCCTTACGTAATTATAATTGGCGCGAAAAGTGTGCGCATTAATTATTCATTAGACCCGCTCGCCCCCACATTTGTCGCGTCGCCTTGAGACACGCCGGGTTAAACACCCGAGTGTTTTTGTGCTTGTTAGCTTATTTCACCACCAACTATTTCCCGCGCGTTCCTTTAATTCGATCGTTCAGATTTTTTTTTAATAACTACATATCAGGATTGTTTTCTATTAAAATCTAAGCTAGAACGTATTTTCAGTAAAATGGTATTTAACCTCCTCCGGATACGGCTCATAGCTTTACTTATAATACGAGTAGAATAGAAGCCAGAATTGTTTTTGTTTGAAGCTAAAAGCGTAACTGAGAGTAAACTCTATTACAATGTTAAGATGTATTGAAACCCTCATGGTTAGATACTATCCCCATATTGTGAATCTACCGTCACATCAGAATTAGATACTCTGTTAAGGCTGTCAACATATGTATAACAGTAAGAATATTCTGGGCGAGCACGCTTCATCATTTTCGATCTCATTGTCTCTAAAAATCATTAGAAATTGTGAGACAGTAGGTCTGTTTCTACGCCAAACGGGTATGTGGTAACATTACTGATACATAACTTTATTTAGTTGATTACAATACGTAACATACTATAGACTAAATAAACATCTTATTTAAAATCAAATGTCCATGGACAAGTTTTTTATCATTACTTAAATGCCCTTAAAGATTTGTCGCTTCATTTTATAAAAAAAAAAAACATACACAAGTTTTAAAAATGGTTTCTTATTAATTAGAAAATCGTCGTAAATAACACCAGCTACACATATAACAGAAATGTTATCTCTATAAACAGTAATGAACGATAATTGCCGCAAACAAATGGTTTCGCACTGCTAACGGTGAACCCTAAAAAGAAACCAAGAAAGCGGTCTACAGAAAACTGTAACAAAAGGAGTGGCTGCGAGGTGCGTGAAGAGGGCAGACAATGTCATGTATCAAGTTCATGCCAGGCGCGGGGTAGCCAAGCGTCTGCGTACACTCGCCGGCGTAAGCCACTTCCTAGATACGTACTCGTACGTCTACGTTATAATGAAACCACAAAAACATTTCTCAGGTTTTCTACAACAACGACACGTTTCGAAAAGGACAGTTTTGCAGTAGGCAATTTTTATATCCTTTAATATCTATATACATATAAATTAGATATCCATTTGAAGTATTTTAATTTTTTTTTCTTTACTCGAAATTCGATATCGTTATAAAATTAAATTGGCTAAACATTTTGTAAAAATATTAACACGTTAATTTATAAACATAAACACAATTATACAGTACATACAAATATACCGTTGTTCTTAAAAATCGAAGAAATGTAGCAGATGTTGTTTATAATGTATTAATGACTAAGTTTTTGATTATACCTTAGACGAAAGTGTATCGTTGAAGCGATATGTATCTCTTCAAGCTAATTAGTATTTAAGGCAATATTTTCTTTTTTCATTTTATCCGTAATTTATTCAGGCCTATATGGTTATATTTACTACTTCCTTACTCTTTACTGCTTTGTATGTATATCAAGACTTAACAGGTGTCTTTATATATTATATGGTTCTATATTTATTTATTTACGTATCATATTTCAAGTCATTAATTTTCAAACGTGAACGAGAAAAAATAAAACTCTACAGTTAAAAAGTTTTTATAGATTAGCTATCACAATAAAAGGCAATAAAAAGAATCTAAAATTGTTGCATTAAACTTGTTAGATGCTGTAGTCGTTCGAAGGGTATGGAATTAAGAGAAAAAAAATACTAGATCTAAATTTCTAATGTTCGTGTATGCCGCCGACTGTACTTAGCGGTTGCCTACGCCGTAGTAAGATTTAGAAATGTCGCACAAAACGATACAGGACAATAGCGGACGTAACGCGACACCGGGCTCAAGTGTGGGACGCAATCAGAGCGGCCCGCGCCTCAGCTTGAGGCCGACACACAACGCTTTGCTGCTTTCAAAACATTTACATCTATTTGCGTCCTATTGTTCGTAACGTATGTAGAAAACGCTATCAATACACGGCTGCCGTGTCCGAAGTAGAAAAAAAATTAATTAGAAATATAAAGGAATATAATAAAAATCAAACCATTATATTATTTATCGATTTATAAAATATACATGTCCGGTAGAAATAATAATATGCAATGGAATGTGATGAGAAAGTATTGTGAACAAATTATTCAAACGGTCATTTTGATTGATGAAAGTGACAATGAGGCCGTAAATGGTGAAACTTGCTTACTATTACTACTAGCTTTTGTATATATGACTGGCGGAACAGAAATGTTATATAATTGTATACCTAGCCAGCCGGATTTCAAAAAACCCTGCCGCCATCCAAACTTTACTATTCACGTGTCTCAGGAATCGTACATTAAATGGCAAACGGTACACCACAGCCATTATGTCAATAAATAAGAAATGACGATTAAATCTCAGATTCTAAGAAATGGCGTTGGTAAAAAATATTTATCAGTGTATGCTGCCGATAAGTTGGTACCTATCGACATTACTCTACATCGGATATTGCTATAGCTTATAATTGGTTCGTAAACTTTACCGTGTTCAGATAACATAATAATACACGCCCAATCAAATTACTAGTAATGAGACAATTTATATGAAATACTACGAGCGTACTTTGGTCCGCAATATCAAATTGCTATGGACAAAATACACCAAATGACAAATTTTGCTGTTACAACACTCTTATTCGTCTTCAATATATTGAAGTCGGTGTTGAAACTGTTAATTTTAAAGTGTCATAACGTGCAACGCTCGCTCGTTTACCTATATTACCTAAAACCAAAAAAAAACTTTGAATTTAAACATTTTTTGAAATTTTTTTTTATTTCTTAAATTTTAATAGTCACCAAACATAATTAATTTTCTATATAGAAAAACATATCCTCACATAAATAATGAAAAAGATTAGTGTTATAAATACTTAACGTAATTTTTTATTCATAAGTAATGTATAAAAACTTAGAGAAATGGAATACTCAATACGGCAGTAAGGAGATATTATGACAAATTAAACTGCATGTAATTCGTGGAGGGAAGTCAAGCCACAGACAGATCGTTGGATCGCCTCACGCCGCCGCCGTCCTTTTCCCGCATTATTTTTTCTTCCACTAAAGTCTAGGCAGACTTGGGGGGTCTGTCTTACCCCTTTTGGGGGGTACTTGAGGCCCTTATCTGTTGTAAGTTTGTACAGCGTAGTGGATCGTAGGGGACCCCTTTCCTGATGCATCTTGAGCTTTGTGTTGCGGTCTATACGGAAGATTCACTCGGACGTTTTGCAAAATGTCCGGGTAATTTTCGAAATATTTAACTCCCTGGCTATTATACCGTAATAAAAATTACATCTTGTATGCCAATAAAACATTTGTAACAATATGCGTGGTATGAAGTAAATGTATGTGAAAAATCTTTTAAAGAAAATCCCTTAATTATTTTTTTTTATATTCCTTGACAATTGTTTTTTTTTTACATTCTCATTGCATAATTAATTTTATAATATAAAAAAAATATTTATTTATTTAAACTTACTGCCATAACAATATAGCAATATTTGTTTTCCGGCAGTCAAACATGTAAGTTCCAGTATTTTGAAGGAACGCGCTTCACCAACTACGGCTTCATTAGATAACTCATAACGGATATAAAATAATCTTATGTAAAAAAAATAAAAGATTGACACATAAAAGTTAACAAATCTTTTTTTTTTAAAATCGGACAGTTAGCCAGTTGTCGCGCGGTGCGCATCCTCTGCGACGCTCTACTACTTATGCGTGTATGCAAGTTGAAGTTATTTTTTTTATTTCTTCCCCCTGGCCTGTCTGGTCTTTCCATTTCCACTCAGGCATCAAACAGCCGCCACAATGCCTTGATTAACGCCGGAACTGTCGACAATGACTTGGGATTGGTCACTCGGCTTTGTAACTCCATGGTTATGTTACCTATTGCTTGCATATTTTAATTATTAATCATAGTAATCTTTTGTTTTAATCTGTTTTCGCTGCTTGCCTATGTAAACTAGATGTTATTCTTAAAAATATTGTTGTTTACTAAGACATCAAAAGTATTAGATCAGTGGCAGACTCATTAATGTACGCAAGTAGTTTAACTTCATTTGGTTAATAATCTAAATAATCCAATAGGATACATCCAGTATTGAAATCGCTAAATAAATTTTAAATATAATTTAAAATAAACAATCCGGTATTTACCCGTTGTTTCCTTTCAACATAATGTTTGATTGAATTTAACTAAACACGTTTAAGTATCGATAATTTTAAATGTAAGGGATTCGTACTTGAAATCAGAGATTATTGAATAATAACGTGAAAATGTGTTGCTTTTGCAATGCGAATTACAATTTTGTTAAAGCCCTAAATGCAGAATAAATATCGAAGCTGAAAGCAGTCGAGGTTTAACATGTTTTTTCGAAGATTAAATAAAATGAAACTACAAAGAGATACAATCTGTAAGTCAATAGTAATTAAAATGTAGTAGAGGTGAACGGCGCACGACGCAATCCATCGATTCTCAGAATTACCGACTCCCTATTAAAATCGCGGCGAAAATAATATAAAAAAAAATGAAGGCCCACTACTGAACCCTGTAATGCAGAGCTCCCGCCTTGTAGTTAAGATTGACAGACGGAAGGGTTGAGGAGGGGGGGGGGCGATAGGGGGGTGAATTGAAAGGGAGTGGAAAAAATTATACGTGGCAACCGACGCATCTTAACTTCCGAGGCTGCCTTCCGTGCCTCGTTTGTTTGGGCAAGTGCGCTTGATTGAGCGCCGATCGAGTAACACTCCATAAAGAATTCATTTTAATGAGCAAACACTAATTCATTTGTTTCGCGGTTAGACCACATATTTTAAATAACGCCCCAGTTTTTATATATTTATTTATATTTTTGTAATTAAGATATAAATCGATGATATAAGATAAATAAGTACATTAAATAAAGAACATAATATTAAATAAATCAATAAAATTATTGTAAATTATATTTTTCATTAAATTTATACGTGTATATTACTTATTCCGTGTAAAAAAGAATACAATAATTGCAACATTTTTCACGTTTGTTATTATTAAAACCCATATGCAAAATGTGGTTACAAATTTAAGATTTATATGCTTAGTAATACGATTCAACTTAGTTGCTTAGCAGCATATACTGCACCGACCTTAGGCTAACACAATAAGTTATTGTACGACCACATTTCCATACAGAATAAAGAGTAGCAGTACTTTTTCGCTGTTACTTAATAAGTAAGCTACAGTTGAAAGACCTTCGCCCGTATTACGAAATGAACTAATTCACTAAGAACACCCCGCAATTGTTTACTTATGACTTCTCCACCTGTTTCTCTTCATTATACATATTTATTACTTGCGAAATGTGTGGAGTCGACATTTAAAAATGGCAAAGTCACATTCTTTACCATTCGTAGTATTTCTTTTCCGCCAATATTTTTCAAATGACGTAACAAATCAATATTTAATAATTGAATACTGCTTAGTTTACATATAAATCTATTTTGGTCAGTAATAAAGATATATTCTTTTTAGTACATTAAAAGGGTTTATTGACTATTATTATGTAAAAGTTAGTTATTTCTATTTTGTTGATGTTTTTATATCGATAGACAATTTATTATCTTAATATCAGTCAGAGAGTTAATATGCGTTTTTCCAAATTTCTCTTCAATACCTTCATTTTACGCGTGTAAGCCGAATCAAAATCGACATTACCAAGGAGCCGTACATAAAATAGAAACATTTCAACGCTTCTTCAGTTAAAATTTTGAGAAAATCACAACTTGAGTCTGTGCAATTAAAAAAAAATAACTGGAAAAAAAAAACCATGTCAACTCCTTGCACTTTCCTAAGTATGAATTATGCCGCTCGGTGTATTCGTTAAGGGGCGGATCCATTCATTCTTTTTGTCCGCTGCCAACAGTTAAGGAGGTCCGCGGAAAAGGGTAGCTCCCCATCCCCCCCACCCCCACTGAACTTGCGACTCGAGAATATTTTTTTTTCTAGACTACTCGAGGACGCTGAAAATCGACACACTTGGCGGTAGTTTGTTCCGCTCGCTACTGCAATGATAGTTCGAGTGACTTTCGGCTTGCGGCTGCGATGGATTTTTTTTTAATATTTTTTTTTAAACTTATCCACGTTATCTTACAGAGTTTTCGTTTTTTCTCACTTGTGACGTTTATGCTTTTTGACGTTCGTTCGAATTCATTTTAAATTTTTTACATTAAGATTTCGAATGCCATTAAATGTCAGTAGTTTTAAATGGAGAATCTGTTCCAAATTTTTTACGTTGGTATTTTTAGGCTGCTTATTAAAATTTGTTAAAAGATTTTTTTTTGAACTTAAATTACAAATCACTTTAGATTAGTTGGACTATGTATTGTTCTATATTAAATTTATATGTATATTTTCACGTTACGTTAAGTTACTGTCGTTAATCGATTACAAATACAAGGCATTTAAAGACGTTTTCTATTATTTGTACTTTTTAAAAATATTATTATCATGCTAATCTTTTCACAGATTAGTCTGATTTTCACTATATTTTCGGAACTAGTAAATCTCGCATTTGTCCAGTAAATATGACAAAAAAAAAGTTTTGGAAAAATTCATCACCTGACGTGGTTTTTTAAGTTTTCACATATTAATTTTTTTTTGCACGTGAAATGTTGTATTACTAACCCTATGTTACGTTTAGCTTTGACTCGAAGTTGCCAAGCCCTGTCTTAGTGTGTGCGGGAATGCGCGCCTTCCATAAGTTTTCAAAGTGCACGAAGAAATACTCATAAACATATACGAGCATATGGCGCAGCCTTTGATCGTCAGTGGATGTAAAGTCGAATGGAAAGTTGATTTGCCGTTAAGATTGGAGTGTGTGCAATGGCTGCATGTGTAATCGCCTAATAAACTTTTTAAACTTTCATGTATAACTTCATGGGTCCTTTAACAGCGCTATTATGAACTAAAATAAATTTATTAACGATTTTTTTTAAAAGGGACAGAAAAAAAACCGCATGTTACAGTTCGTAACTCGAAAATGTACACTTCTATTCAAGTACATCTCGGTTAAAGTATAGCTCAGTACACCTAAATGATGAGTACAGAAAATAAATATTTATAGCTACATGTAGAATCGATAAAATATGTCATTATATTATGAAATATAATTGAGTCATTCTAAGGTTATGTACACGAGCTAACGCATGACCCATGTTGCACTTGAAGTTATATGACGATGAAGTCGTAACTCGTAGTGCATACTCAACCAGAACACAGAACACCAAAGCTACTATGGTGGCAAGTTAACATTAAGTAAGATAACTAGGCCAGGTTGGTTCTATAGAACCCTACCACTATTTTTGTGACAACGGACTCGGATTCGGGACCTCCGTATTACAACGCAAGCGGAACTGCGCCACTGACGCAATTATATCTCAAGGAACCAATTGACACATTATCGATGAATAATAATATCGATATCGAACATCGGCGAGGGGAACTTCACTACCCGACAAGAAGCCCGTAAGACGGTAATGAACTGAATTCCTCGCTCTTTGAGCCCGCGTCGCGCCTCGCCTCGCGGTCTCTCGGCCGCCTCTCAGCTAATGCTATCTCGAGATGCGCATTTTTATTAGTCCGTGTCACCGGGGATCAATGGGCAGTTCTTTTATATGATTCATTCTTCTGTCTTATTTAAATAGGCTCCGTGAAAGCTACGTTCGTATTTAACAGATTCCTTGTTGAAGAAAAGAAAATTATACGTAAGAATAATTATATGAAATCTGATGTACAATAAAAAAGCATGAGTTATATCAGTTTATAAAGTTGTTTCAAAGCAAATTACCAATTTGATGGTAAACATAACAACAAGCAGCAAGACATTCCAATCCTCAGACGTGCTACGAATTTCTGCATTACATCTTACCGAGATTGGAACATGCTCCCATGTTAAATTCTCTATGCATGCTAATTTCAGTAAGATCTATGAATAAATTTGATAAAGAAAGTATGTCTTATTATTTTTTATTTATAAAGGACCAATCAAATCAAGCAATTATCTCTTACTCGTATTAAAGTATAAATACAAGTGATAATGTTCGCCCCGGGCTTATTATTACTAGTTCCATGTCTACTAAGGCAGTTATTACCGTAATTAGAGCTTGAACACTAATCTTGATCTAGGCTCGAAGCTACGAAGTTAAGGCTTTTATGATCTTAGATAATGAGCTAAGCTGAGAGTCCATTTGATAGTGTTGCGTGTTAGCCCTGCTTAACACCATATCTAAGTTAGTAGAAGTGGAAAGTTCTTGAAAAGTTGATAGCTTACCGCTTGCTTTGAAACGCATAGGTCTAATTCCGGCGCCACATAAAAGGAATATTGGATGATTATAATGTTTTCCGAACACACCCGGCTGGCTACCGCTCTTAATGTCAATCTGCCCCCGTGGCAGCGTTGTTGTGTTGAAGCAGTCAGACATGTTAGAGCCAGAGTATACTGGGCGAACACGCATGACTACCGGCGTCCTCATTGTTACTTGACACCATATGAAATTGAGGTCAAGTGTTAGTTCATTGTTTTTTTTTTTCAAATATTTATAAAGGTAACTAATACATATACAACATCTCTTTTAAGTCTATTAGTATTTTATCACACAACTTGCATATTAAACTACGCAATTCTACAAGATATTGCCACAGATAATTTATGGTCGAATTTACGATGTAGTTCACGTCTTAGTGATATGTGAATGTTAAATACTCGTAACATGCCTCCGTAATAATCCCTCTTTGTCGATATATATATATATATTTCGTTAAATCTTTTATTTAAAATAAGATAAAAAATGTTGACATTACTTATAATAATCTAATCAATAAAATTTTGATCTAAGATCTTCGTGATTGTGAAACTTGCAACATAAGATTTTCTAATACTCCACAGTTTTCACTGAAACCCACCATGGAACAACAATCGTTACGCCTAGGTTAACTTCTCAAACTCAAGACGGTAATCTTACAGTGACCCAACAACACCGTCGCGCCGTTACACTAAAATCTAATAACTTCGTTCCAGACTTAACTAATCACTTTAAGATAAGGTAGAGCCTATGTTGGATAACTTGGTTAACTTGAGCGCTCATGTTTACTTTGTTAGCTTTGGATGAATATTAAACTAAGAAACGTCTCCTCTGTGCTTTACCACAAAGCACACTTTAGACAGGACATTTCAGTATTACTTATAATACGAAGAAATATATGCGTTGCTTTGAAATATTTTTTTTTTTTGAATTCTCAATAATTTCTATAAAACGAACCGAAAGCATTGGCCATCATGTGACTTGTCACTTGAAACTATATCTTAATAAATTTAATCACTCTCCCATCGATTGCTCGAGTGATTAAATTCCTGCTGGACTTTATTTATTAATTCATCAACTCTTAGAACTCTTACTGCTTTGGAAAATTGTTCAGAATAAAAAAAAGTAAACTTTCCTCGAAGTTTTTGAGAATCTTCAAAGCGGCGATTTTTTAAAACCGCACTGTTTGCAAATTTTACCAAAAAACGGGATAAAGGCCCGCTTAATTACTGAACATTCGAGGTTAAGCCGTTTTAGTGCGATGCCGCAATTTAAACTATAGAGCCGGTGAAAAAAATTAATGAAATTCCTATATGGCCGCATTGATGTTTAGACAAATAACGAGTGATATGAATTTGTTGCGCTGCGAAACAACAATTTGCCAGTTGCTTCGCAAAAAACTGAAGCAACGATAGTTTAACTATAAATGCAATGGCATTACGCTCGACACAGGGATATGAGGGCTTAATCATCATTGAGAGATTAGGTGAAGAAAAACATCGTAAAGACAAGCGACCCCTGCTAACCCAGTTTCCCCCGTGGCATTAGCTCTCATCCTATGGGGGCTCAGAAGTTCCAGGAATAGAAACAAAGTAGGTAATATATAATATAGTTATATTTTCATAAACCATGAAATATACCACTTGATGTACATCTTCTGTATTGAGAATCTATTTACATATATATATCACGTGAACAACATTTGATAATCTTGCTGCAGCATCTATATCAGTCGCCTAACAACTACGTGCAAATATTACTTGTATC
>DWQX01006750.1:0-10948 GCA_018245475.1 Pharmacophagus antenor | reverse complement strand
TATCTCACTCTCCTTCTTATCAAATAAATAACGTTACATAAAAATTGTAGTCGATACATAGTGTTAGCATAAATGAATATTTTAAATTTATCCATGGCGCAGTGTCTAAGCCGCTTTTATATGCCACATATTGAACAGAGTTGGGATTTTGCTAAATTTTCATTTAAACTCAAGCTTGATAGCTATTACAGCGGGTTTGAAAAAACTGCGGATCACTCAATGTGACTCTTCTGCCATAACAGCATTGCTGTGTTCCAACAGCCAAACCCGTGCCAAAGTATTCCGGCAGAGCTTCTACTTTAAAATAAATATAATAATGAGCTGAATCAGATGGCGGCTTGCCGGTTCGATCGCGCTGGGAATCGACTAGGGTGGCTTGTGTTCAGCTGTGGGCATTAATGGGCAGAAATAATGATGATGGTGACGAACAAGTTTTGAGTCATTTTACTGATCAATATTGGTGTTAAGATTATTGGGCGCATAATTTTTATTCTATTATTATTTTAGTTTAAATCGACAATTATAGATATGAACTTGGTTTATTCCTCTAGCATATTCAAGAAATTTTCAGTCTTTTATTTGCTATAAAAAGTATAACGTAATGATAATCGACAAAAATATGTATTAATGACTCTGAATATCAAAACCAAATTAATTAAATGCGAAGGAAGCCTTTTGCTAATAACTGAAAATGATGATGTCAGGTAGACGGATATTAATAAAGTGTGTAATTTTCCTTATATGTTAGGAATTTTGAACTTCACTACGTTTATTTTAACATTTTAGATTATTTCAAAACTGTAATTGATTATATTTGTGATTACTTTTCTTATAAATTCCATACAAATTATGACAAATTTTAAACGTTTTTGTAAAATGTAGGTTTGATGACACAAAACTCTCTTTTTATTGAAAAATAATCCGTATTTCCCGTTATCTTTTACACAGCAAAAAACTTCAAAATTAGTATAGACAATACAGTTTTTACAACTTTATAAAATATACAGTAACGCAATTACTGGTAATGAGTGTCTTGTTCTTCGGTAATAACAATGCGTCTTAATCTTAGTAATGTATCGATAGTTTTTTTAACGGAAAATTTCAATTTCTTTTTTCAAATTATTTCTTATTTGTTACAGAAATTTAATTAAAAGATGTTTATGTATACACACATATATATATATATATATATATGTTGATAATCAAGTTACAAGACATGTTTTCACGAAAGATATTAATATAAAATTCCAAGAAGTTATAAGTGAGATTTTCGTTTAGATACCCATGAAAAAATAAAAAAAAACATTTTGTTGCAAAGTTGCTATAAATGGTTGTCGTGTATACGATAAAGTCAATTATATAGCGATACAATCTACATAAAACAAACCACGTACGTTGCAAATTGCAAAAAATATTACTGCTTCCACAGCGAGGTTTAATGTACGAGTAGACATTCCATCTTCGTAATAACTAAAAGAAGTACAACAACGTACTAAAACTTGTTAAAATGTGACTGAACTGTATGCAGTGCTAAGAAATTGTTTTAAAATTTACAGCTCTTTTTAACTCGTCTCGTAACTTGTATATGGATTAAAATGTTTGTTTCCTCAATCACTTAAAACGGATGCATTCAAAGGCGACTCCCAGAAAACTTTTAAAAACAAACAAAGCTTAGATTGTTTGGGAGCAACTTTTACTCTTTGAAGTAAAAACGTATCGGTTAAATTATTCGCATTGTATCAATCCGATTATTTTGACAGATAATATGAAAAAATGGCGGCCATCCGTACTAGGGAATATAGTCTATTTTCACATTGAATTATCAATAAATTGTAATATGTTCTTAAGTGTCTGTTTGTATTTACATTGAATTAAATGGTGGTTTTAAAATATTTACAACTTTTATTTTTAATGAACGATAAATACTTTACCCATTTCATGCATGATCTTTTTATGTGTGTCTGTAATTTTTGAAGCAATAGTTCCATCATAATCATTATTTATTTTGTTAGTAGGTGTAGATATAACTCAAATAGTGGAAAAAGGAAATTACCGATTTTGCACTTGTTAATATTGTTAGAAAATTTGTACTTTTTTAACTTTTGTTTATCGATAGTTATTTTTGTTTTGCTACAGAATATTCTGTTTTAGAACAATGAATTTTAAAACATGAATGAATTTTATTTTACCGTTTTTATTAAGAAAATCTAACCTATTCATTTCAATACGATTGTTTTATAGAAAATTAAAGAATAACAATGGTAGTAATGTCTGTTTAGGATCTATGAAGACCATCTAAAAATGAGACTTGGTATTTCAAATACAGTTTGCTTATTGTTTGGTTTGGTTTGGTACTTGTAGCTGTCTTCATATTTGCAGTCACAATCGACGGGCCGCTGAGAATTCTCAGCAATGATTTATTTGCGTTAACAAGAACACCATTAATAAACAATTACATGTTCAATGTTATAATGTGTGTGGTTAACATGAAACCGTGCCAAAATGTGGTACGCTAGTCTGAAGTATTATTATAACGCAGTACACGTATACCTCGTAAGTGATGTTAAAAGAAAAACGTTTTAATAGATCCAATATAGAATAGATCTCCGTCTTGCAGAGACTAACCTCCTGCGTTTTAATTCCCGGGCCTAACTACCCTCCATGTCAGTCTGCGCCCATAACAGCTTTGCCGTATTCCGGCAGTCCTACATGTGAGTGTCAGATGTATTCTGGGCGTACACGTTTCACCATCTACGGCGTCACTGTCATTTAACATCAGGTCAATTCAAGATTTAGTCTATTTCTGCTTTCTTGTATTAAATATATCATAACAGTATTATCGATTTATCATTATTCTTTTTATTTAACCATAAGGTATTTTAATTGATACAAGAAGTGGTAATCTATCACAATAGAGTAGTTACAGAAGTATTTTTCATTCATGTCACTCACCGCTGATCAATCAAACTGTTTTAAAATAGTTATTGACAGATTAGTTTGAATTACAAAACCAGTCGAAGGCTGTTCGAATGCGATGCTTCAACACGCATGAGTACGGACCTTGATACTGTTTGGATAAATCACTCCGCCGCGTAGCTTAATTAAATAAGAAGCATTGATTGAAATGTTTGATTAAATAGTGGAGTATTGACGCAACTGTAACTGTACAGAGGACTATACAAGGTACTTTTTGATCAAGATTAACAACAATATACGATACCATTTTAAGTGGTAGTCTTACTCCATTTTGTACTTAATCTGTACTTATAAAATTAAAAGCCAGGGCTGATTTACTGACTAGCTGACCTACATCAAGGGACAGCATAAACCGTTGCCTTAGAGACTTTTGTAGTGTGTTATTTGTGATGTGTAACAAAAAAATTAAAACAATAAAAGATGTAAATTTCTAAATTTATTGGAACATAAATTGAATGTTCAATTTAAGTTAGATTTAACAGCCAACTAGTTCAAAGATTTCCTTGTTTTGAATTCCATTTTCGATTTACATTACATATTTTAAATTGATTTGAAAATTTAGACCAGTTAACTTATCTAAAATTTAAAAAAAATATTAGAGTATTATATTGCAGATCGGAGATGACAAACCTGTTTGATATATGGGCCAAATGTTGTTTTTTTATGCACATTGGCTAAATATATATATATATATGGTCTAAACAAGTTTTCTATTGTTTAGTAAGGCATTTTTGTATTTGCTTTTTTTCTTCAGCATTCTGATTGGTTAATAATGCTTACGCATAAACTGATACCATATCACCAGATGCTAACACCTTAGATTCAGTGCTTCGCTGCGCTTGCACGTGTATTGATATCTGGCTATTACTTAGCGGCAGCTGAACAAATGAAAAGTAATTTTTCATCAAGACTGACAAAAATCGAAGCCAAGAAAAAAATCCGGGCTTGCATACATAATCGAAGAGATAATTTTGAGCAAGATGACTAACTATTTTATTACTATTTTGCGTCATTAAACAAAGGCAGATACAAAAATCACTTATCTAAACAATAGAAAACTTGTTCAGACAAATGCACATTTATTATTATTTTAACCTGGACTTCAAGTAATACTTACCCTTTTCTTTATTTCCTGTTTTTGCTATTATTATTATTACCATTTTGGATAGCTGATTAAATGGGTAATTTGTTCTAGTGATTTTTATGATCCGCGTCGTACTATTATTTTTGACTAGACAAGGTTATTGACAACATACCATGTGAATTACCTAAAGTGTAAATTATTAAATTGCTCTAAAATTTAATTTATAATTTAGTGTAATTTTTTTATGGTTGTATTAGCTGTATTTAAGGGTCAAAAAATAAATAAATGCCTAAAAACCTGATTTACAATGCAGTTATTTTGTATTAGCCTTGAATTATCGGCTTCTAATATCTCGAAAACTATTAATATTCGGCCGTACAAAGGAGGGGAGGGGAGGGGAGGGGTTAAATTTATAGAATTTAAGCCTATCACGTTACGGCAGGAAGACGTCGAGTTACCAGTTACCCTGTATAAAGTGAGTTCGTTATTAAAAAATATATAGCTTCTCGATAGTAAAACATAAATTTATAAACCTTGTTGTCACAAATGACGGCTATAGCCGTCCGATCTTTACCGACATATAGACAAATGGATATGGACCTCGACTTTATTTCGAATAGAGACAAAAGTGATAATTTTCAATCTCGAAATTCAGTCAATTTCACACGGCAGTCGTAAACAATTGAAAAAAGAGCAACGTGTTTCTGAGCATGCTCGTCAAATGTGCGACTACGTATCAAAAATTGGTTTAAATTTTATTCGCGTGTCTCATGTCGTTTGCTTTAGACCACAGCCGGCTTAATGCCGGCTCAGATAAATATTACAATTTATTTATAACTGAACTATTACACCATTAAAGTAATTGCACCTCAGCTCTGTCAATTTATGCAGCAATTAAAGTTGTTATCTATCTGTACGCGTATTTTATTGCCAATAATTTGATAATTAGGATTACCAGTTTTACTTGTATGATGAGAATAACTGTGATTATATATAATTTGCGAAACTACGTGGTGAACACTGTTTTACTTGACATATGATTGCAATTTTTTAGAATGGATCCCTTGTCACACTATTCTATTAAATTAATAAATTATGAAGTATTAGAAGCATTATTATTTATTAATAAATAAATTAATTATTGATACTTTCGAAATAAATGTTAAATATGAAATGAAAATAATACGATTATTTTAATGGGATAGCAAAGAAGAATTATTGCTTTTAGAAACGCAACTTAATATTAGTGAAGGAACAATTTACTATTTAACAAAAACACCTAAACCTTGCAAATAAAATATTATATTTACTTGCAGTATCTCACATCACAGAGATCACTGTCATTCTTTTACTATGAGTGTAATTATAGCTAACGGGCATGATTACCTATAGGTATTTTGCTGTTAATTTAAATATGTAACTAATCAAGGAGAAAATTAAAATTACTAATGCTTTTACAAACTACCGCGGGGAACAATAAAGCTATTATGATGTTGAAGTTATACGATGCTCCTATAAGCTTTAAACCTGTGGAGCCCTTCAATGAAGCAATTTGTCTAACAATGACGGATACAATATTGCACGCCCCCTGAATAGCTGGTAGTTGTTCCAACTTAATTATGTTCATAATAAAAACCTTAGCTCAAATATATACCCCTTTTCTGTCTTTTAAAATAATGAAACAATCTTCATCCAGATACATCTTTTCCTAAACATTATCTATAACGTTCTCTTAAACATTTAGTTAGCTTTACCAAACGAAATATTGATTAAATATCTGGGACATTTCACAAGTAATCTGATCCCAAGATAGGTAGCTAAGCAGCCCCTGTAGTATGAGTTATCAGAGACCGATATATATACATAGATATTTTTATATAAACAATCATACGCAGAACAAACACAAATGTGCATTATGTAAATGTTGGTCCCGAGCAGGAATCGAACCTGCGACTCCTGGTGTAAGAGGCGGAGTTACTACCATTACACCAATGGACCAGTTGAAAAATAACTTATTACCAATTAAACGGTCAGTAAAGTGAAACATACACTAGTCTAACTAAACTCCAAAAATAATTTAACGAATTTTGAGTCAACTCCAATCGTGGTATAATTAGAAAATCCTTTGATTAATATTATATTTAATAAACGAATTTTATAACATACAATGAAGTGATTGTTATTGATATAATCCTTACAGTTCTATTTTCAACGTCAATAATAATCAATGTTTAGTAAATTAATGACTAATAAAATGTGACTTGACGCTGTTGCACTCTTCATTGGTTAAAAAGTCCAAGTCGTGCCGGAAACACTACGGGGACCTCCCAAGTGTCCGGGCGGTAAATTAATGAGCCTATAAATAATACAATTTTCTCACCACGTCTTAAATGAAATAGCGTCCCACAAAACGGCAGTGCCCTTAATTGAGTAGATAAATTAGGAGTGCTTTTCAATTGATCAGGGTTTTTTCCTACTATTAAACAGGTGAACGTAAAAAGTTTTATTTGAAGCTAAATAGATTTTGATTGGAATTGGATTTTGTAAGGTATTCGACAAATTTGCGGTGGCCTTATTTTGGCTAAATAGGCGATGACACGGTCTAATTTAATGTGGCTGTAGGAATAATGACAGCAGTTATAGAGAAACAACAAGGAGAATGTCATATTATAACAATATTAAAACATTGCCTTTATATAAAAATTAAAAAAAGTAAATAAAGTATTATAGATAGAATCAAAAATAACCAGTGATAAAAGAACAGATAAAAATAGTTTTAAGCACTTTCGCCTGCGGATTTTTTGTAGAAAATATATATTGGAAAATCGTCGAAAACTGATCAAAATATTCTGAGAGACTTTTTAAAAATTGCACCTTGATTTTATAATATGTTTAAAACTTCGGAATGAGCAGAAAGAAAAATATAGTTGTTAGATAAAGTGTATATTTACTTACATACTTATTGAAGCGGAAGATAAAAAGAACGGTAGTAAATTACGCCTTGAGATCATATTGATTGTACTTAATAATCAAAGTCAAGGTTGTTTGACAGGTTGTATTGTATTTTGAGTACACTAAACCCAAGTAAATTGCCTTATTACGAAATTTCTTAATACAATCAAACACATACATATTTTTATTTTAAATACTATAATACTCTTTACATGTAAAAAAATTAACTGTTTCCGTGGCGCAGTAGCTTACGATTAGCCTTGTAACGTGGATGTCCCAGGTTCGATCACGGGCCATATGAGTAATGCAGTTTGGATTATGGTTGCGTTTTTCATAATAACATCACCTGGATAACTATCACCCTTTACTGTCGACAATAGGCTTACATTTATATTTAATTTCACTTGATAACATCAGTGACAATGTCGTTGAAGATGATGAAGTTTGCTGAACTAACATGCTCTCTGGCTTACGATGTACTGCTAGGACACAACAATGCTCTTATGGTGGCAGGATGAGAATATGAAAATGGCAGGTAGCCACTAATGTATATAAATTAAAAACTTTTGTACGTGATATTAGGTTAATAGTGCCACTGTAATTGGAGGAGTAAAAATAACAGAAATGCAAAACGCCTTTAGCAAATAATAATTACAGATCCCTTTGTACAAGTTTCAATGACGTGTAACTGAGTAAATCTGCAAAACGCAAGTAGCCGCAGGACCCAAAGTGCGGCGCTGCAATTCTAGAGGAGTCCATTTAAAAGGTGAATGACCTTACTGGGTTACATAAACCACTTGTCGTTTCGAGTACCCCGCCCTCTTCAAATGACACACAGTTAGCTTAACTTGCAATTGTTTGATTTATTAAGTAATACTTTTAAAACTATTTACATTTTATACATTATCAAATTACATTACATTAAGACAGAATTTTTGGAAGCGGTGTTAGGATTGTCGATTTGAATTTAAAAGCTCGCGAAAAATTATATTTCATCAGAATTTATCTAAAATAGAAGACGGAGCTGGTATTCACTAACCCAAATATACAACACAATCTTCCCCGGATGTTTTTGAAGTACAATATATGTGATTTTAAAAACATTCGATTCCATATTATATATCTTTGAATGTTTATATCGTTGGTAATGGCCTAGAATCTACAATACGCGAAGAATTGGCGATCGATAATTCAATCATTGCGTCAATTATGAGAAAGAGGGAGTTATAAATCAATCGATAAAGGCTTGTCTTAAAATGGCTCTTAATGAATACGCTTGAAATTCATACTGTTACGCTACGTAGTGACCTGTCGACGAAGCGTTTGTGTGTGGCCTAGTGTATTTGCAGGTTCTCATTGAATACATCTCAACAAATATGGTACGGTGACCAATTCTTGACAATCAGTCGACTGTGAGAATAAATATCTATTCGTGTAAAATAAAACCACACTTGGCGTATTGTGCTAATAGATACTAGATGCCAATATACACGCAATGATTACTTTCGTGAAGTACTAAATCAATAGAATGGTCATCTGTAGTGACCTTTAAGATCCAGCGGTGTAATAATTCAAATACGAAAAAAGGTTTCCTCAATCAGGTGTTGGAAGAGAAATTTACACTCTTATCAAGAATGAATAAGAACCGTCTATATTTCCATGTTTAACAATCCCTCGTTTTTTAATTAAATAAATTGTATGTAAAAAGCGTCTTCCACTTTTTTTACACTGTATAATTTGTGTCATATTTTAATAATAAAATATAAATATTTTGATATATTTCAATACTAACTTAATAATTGATTAAATTTCGCTACCTAATGCTTTAATAACATTTTTTAGATATGAGAAGTTATTTTTTTTAATAATAAAACTTACGTAAAGATAGTTAACTCAAATTAAGTTAGATATTAAAAAACAATTATTTTAATGTTAAAATTAAACTTTTTAGTTATAAGTAAAGCTATCATTTCGTTTAACACTAACCACATATGTTCAGAATTAAATTAACAGACAATTATTATATATATGACAATAACTGTTTTTATTGATTATATTATTGATGTAGGACACTTATCTATGCATATAAAATTTCAAATCCTCACGTATTCAATGAGTGACTGGGTTATATATCAACTCACAACCTACACCGCTGGTCCACGTGACAAAATTTGGAGGATGCGTTTTTGTTACATCCACTAAGAGAGGAATTTTTTAAATTTCACCCTAAAACGAGGAAGGGGAAATTTCTAATTTCTTAAATAAATATATTATTTATTCTCTTAACCGATAATCTCGAAAATTTGTGCTCATACTGGATGGGAATTAATCTTAAACCTAACCCTATCCTTAACTCTTACGGAACGCCTTACCTGCCAGTGTGTAAAAATCCACACTTAAGCGGTCACCTATCGCAGTACTGATACTTCTGTTTTTGTC
Source organism: Pharmacophagus antenor (assembly GCA_018245475.1). Lineage (NCBI taxonomy): Eukaryota > Metazoa > Arthropoda > Insecta > Lepidoptera > Papilionidae > Pharmacophagus > Pharmacophagus antenor. Next base: position 1,497 of record DWQX01006750.1, on the reverse strand, counting down.
AATATGTCTACCAAGAGTTCGAGTCTTTTTACTTCTTTCCCAGAGATTAGCTTAGACATGAAACTTCCTTAGTGTAATCTTTACTGCTTTGTTTGGAATATTTCTTTCCTGCAGGTCACGCCGGCGAAGCCGCGGGCAAAAGCTATAGTACAAAATACAAGATGCTTGTAATAATTTTGGATAAACCTGCTATTTGAACAAATGTGTGTAGAAATAAATAACCATTTTAATGGCTACAGACAATAATATATTTTAATATCTTTATTTTATTAAAAACCGCGTGCTCTCTAATTGAATATTTCTACGCTGCTGTTCAAATATCGTGTTGTAAATATATTTTATTCAAATTATTAGATAACGCCAAACCAGTGAGAGTTATCTGTCCCTAGAATTGTCACTGGCTTAATACATTATAAATTATTTAATACATTAGTCATGTATTGTACAGCTTCTTATATACGTGAATCACTTGAAAGATAATGTCTTATTTTTATCGTATGTGGGCTTTACCAAAAGCCGTTTAAGGCGTCTCTCTACTGTCAAGTCGTTATAATTGATAGAAAGTTAGATCGTATGTCATTGTGTTTCGATTCTAGGGCTATGGAGTTTGCAATTAATGTAACTGCACTAATTAAATGTTTAATCTCTTTCATCAACTTGTGATGAGGGAAAATGCAAGTAGATTAATATTTCTATTCTGTAATTATGATGAGTTACAAAGCTTATTTGTATACTTTAAATTTTATGCACGAACACCTATTTAACCTTTATGTCATTGGCTATCTGCCAGTGGAAGTCACGTCAAAGTTGGTCCAACTATTTTGGTGATTACTCAAAAGACGAATGACAAGTAAGTTGACTGATAAAAATGCTTAAAATTATCTTTTTTACAATAGCACCGTGTATGTGTATTCCCTTAAATTTTATTTATTTATATAGATAATCAGTAACTATGTTATTAATTTGTATTCATTGAATAATTACTTTACCTGCAACAGTCTTTAGTGCAGTGACAGTAGTCATCATTAACATTAAAATGATATGATAAAAATCAAAGTGCATAGCCACACTTCCGCTTTTCTTTTATGATCTCCTATCTAACAAGAATGACGTGGGTAATAAATCGTGATTGATACCAATCTTAAAGAGTCTAATATGGCGGCTTCTAGTTTACCGCCAATTAGAGCGACTTAATGCCGAAGTATACTAAATATTTAAGTTTTTTATTTAATTAAAATGTAATAAATAAATCAGCTGCTTCAGAAGTATTTTGAGAAAGCTAATGAGATATTTTTATTAATGTGTTCAAACGTCAAAACTTTAACTAATTACCGCAACGAAGAAAGTATTGTAGAACTTTACGAAGAAAAATATTTTTGTTATAATTGCATTAGCAATAAGTATTAATCCACAATAATAATAATAATAATGTTTCATCAGTAACATATATCTGTACTAAACGCATTAGTACTGCTAAGGGTTGTAAGTATTTTAATT
>DWQX01006749.1:0-10949 GCA_018245475.1 Pharmacophagus antenor | reverse complement strand
TCACTTTACACCTTATAATTAAACAAACAAATTAAATAAATAAAAATTTAAGTCACTTTTCATATTATATATTTTTTTAACGGAACTATTAAAATAGAATGTAATAAAATAATACTTCGATAAACACTATAATTATCTGACTTGCTTTAAATAGATATAAATAAGAACATAACATATAAATACAATATAAAAATATTTTTAACGTGAAAATAGACTAACTCACCGAAATCTGAATAAGCAAGGATTGCGAGAAATATTTAATTTTATTCCACTGTATCAATTCAGTACTACGTTCTTTATCATGATAAGAAGATAAAAATAGTACTGCACTCGTAGTATGTTGCAAGAGAGAGATTAGTACAAGTAAGTACTACTAGTAATAAGTAATTAAACAAAGGTCATTAAATACAATTTACATGTTTAAAAGTTAAAACGATAACACAAAAAAATGACATTTTCATGACATTGACAGCTCACTACACATTGTTGATTTCAGTGTTTCTCAACTTTTCCTAGTTTATGTTCTTTCTACAATAATAACAATGTGAAATAATGTACGATTACAAATCTTAAGTTACGCACATATTGGCAACAAGTCCTCATCTCTTTGTTCATGAATTTCACTTTTGATACACTTAAAAAATTAAAAAATCCTGAAACATTAATTTTCTGTACCAAACACAATAATAAGTAGGTAGGTACACACTCGATTATAACATCACATATAACAAGAAATTACACCAAGTGATAAATTAATAAATTAGATATTTTTTATTCTACCGGACATTTTACATTGCTATAACTTTTTTAAAAAAATTATATACCTATTGTGAGCACGATCATGTTGTTCAGTAGATATGAACCCTGAAGGAATAGAAGGTGGCACGTACTTATAAAGTTTGGGTGTAACTGAAGTAACCTGTATTGATGTTTCATGTGTCTAAAATTTAATCAATAAGTTTTTCAGTTTTATTGTTTTTTTATCGTTACAAACAACAAACTTTACTTTCACAACATATTTATGATTTTACGTTTGTTATTTTCAGTAGTCGCGTTAAGTTTGAATCTTTTTGATATTGAATTATTCAATCTTTTTTCAGTAATGTATTTATTTGTATTTCATGATTATGTTATATTTAGCTATATAATATTCCCTCCATTGAATGTCTGTGAGAACTAAATTTTAATACTTAAAATCAAAGTTGTGTGTTGTGAGTTCAGAGAGAAGAGAGTTAGTTCCGTGTTGAGGAATAAATAATAAAAATATGATTTAAAATAATTGTTTTTTGATTAATGCTATAGCTTTATCTTTACCGCATTTTTGTTATACAGTTTTCATTAAAAAGTTGCGTTAGTAATGGATAAAAGCTGGCAACTCTGCAATTATATTGTGACCAATAATATAACAAAAAGAAATAAAATACTGCTTCATGATTGGACAAAATTATCTACCTACAATTCTATTCCCAGGTTTGTGCTTCCTCCGCAATGAGTCACTATCCGCCAGTATCTTGTATTCCAAACACAGGTAAAATGTCGAAAGCTAAAAAAGTGATCGAAGAAGCGAAAGAAATTAATAATCCTGAAATAGACTTGGTGGATAAAGGAATATCCAGTCTAGATGAAATACCAGGATTGTGTAAGTTGTTTTTTCCTTTTACGGTAGACAAAATAAAACAAGTTTGGTACCACTATTACAATAATTTTATTTTCTTTTTAGATACATTATATCTAGAATTTTGATATTGTTGAAATTATAGATTTTAGGCATAAAAATAAATAAATTAAATAATTCATTTTCCTTAAATGTCAGATTGTTTCGAAAATAAACATGATCTAATCTTTATAAATTGCGCCTACAATAAAACACTACATATCAACCAAATGGACTGTTTTTCTTAATAAAATAGTCAAATTAATTTAAACATTAAAGTAAGAGAAATTAGTAACAATGGACTCTCAAAAATTTTTATAAGAATTTTATGGGTGTGGTTAACTTAAGGAAAATACACTGAAATTTGTATTTGACGTTAATTTCTATTAAATGCTATAACACTGTAAAATTATAATGTGTTTTCTACATATGTAAAAAAAGTAGTTATAAAATATGTTTAATTTGTTACAAAAAACATTGCATTCATAGAATCTTACAGTTAAATAATTAAATTGTTTTAAATTCTGTTAATATATTGCCCACTTTTTTTTCCTTATGCTAAAAATCTCTTTAAATGCATGAAACACTTTTTTTGTTATTTATAGATGATTGTTACTTATGATTAATAAAAACAATAAGTTTAATGAAATGGTATGACTTTATTTTTCAGTCACTTTAGCTAACATAACAAGGCTATCTCTAAGTCACAACAAAATCCAAGTTGTACCAGCAACTTTAGCTAATCTTGTCAACTTGGAGATGTTGAATTTTGCCAACAATCACATAGAAGAATTACCCGTTAGTTTGTCCTCTTTGCCTAAGCTCCGAATTCTGAATGTGTCACTGAATCGCCTGAACAGTTTACCACGGGGTTTTGGCGCATTTCCCGTATTAGAAATTTTAGATCTGACTTACAATAACTTAAATGAGAAAACTTTACCAGGGAATTTCTTTATGATGGGTATGATTTATTCTTATTTAATTTAAATAGTTATTGTTTAGGATAGAAAAGTAATGCAGAAAGTACATCCCTCTTGATACTTATAAAGGAGTTATTATAAAAAAATTAAACTTTGAATACATTCTAGGTATTATGACTTCAGTCTCATACATTATTTAATTTTATGTTATAATAAAATATAATGTTTTGTATATAAATTATCTTTGCAGAAAGTTTGAGGGCTCTATACTTGGGAGATAATGACTTTGAGTACATACCACCTGAAATTGGAAATTTGAAGAATTTGCAAATTGTATGTTTAATTTTATCTTTACCAATTCATTATTGTAAGCTCATTAAAGTAATAGAAATGACATTCTGTTAATTTAACTATTTCATATGTGGCATAATATTTGAAAAAAATTCCAGCTCTCCATGCGTGAAAACGATTTGATAGAAGTGCCATGTGAACTCGGTCAGCTGTCGCGACTAAGGGAATTGCACCTACAAGGCAACCGTCTCGTTGTTTTACCACCAGAAATTGGTAAGCTTGTTGTTAATAATTGTCTTCTTTGTTGACAAAAGATTTAACTAATATATGTACATGTAAATAATCTGTAAAAAAAAATATCGTTTTATAAATTGTAGAGCACCATTTGGTTGACTATTAAGCAGACAGACAGACTATATAATAATATTAATTTCTTGATAAAGACTTTTAGAATTGTAATATTCATTTTATGTATGGCTTTATTTTTGTCTGATTTATGTCATTTTCAGTTTGTAAAGTGTCTAAGTTTTGTATTAAAATACCTGAAAATGGTACCAAACTTTTTAATTTACTTTTATTAAAATATTTAATTACTGTTGTGTTGACCAAGTCATGGGTTTTGACCTGTTCATCATAGTTTATATTTGCTGTTAAGATACCTTCAGTTATGAACAATATTATGGTATAGGTTCCCTAGACCTGGCTAGCAACAAGTCTGTGTTAAGAATCGAGGGCAACTTCTGGGTCCCGCCCATTGAGGACCAGCTCAAGTTGGGTCCCTCACATGTGCTGGACTATCTGCGCTCCGAGACATACAGAGTGTGAGTATAACATTTTTACCTGCCTAAAAATAGTTTCGATTAATTCCTTTAAGCAATCCTCTAGATTTATTTTTAATGATGGCTGGACATGGTGTTTATTGGGGTAGAACTCATGAAATTACTTACAATTGCTTTATACATGTCAGGGACAACCCATCTCATAGCATAGCGGAGCAATAGAGATCTCTACTCCAAACACTTCATCCACTGACCATCCAGAGGGTTGTAGTGGGTGTGGGTAGCAATTATTACTGAAGTGTAGTACTCCAGAAAGGAGGGTATATTTTCATATGACAAACCCACCCACCATATTACTTAACGATATATATAAACTTACAATCATTCTCTTATTTGTTTATGACAAAATTAAACTAACTTATGGAGTAATGTTCAGGTTATACAGCCGTCACATGTCAGCGAAACCGCCACCGCCGCCGCAGACCCTTGACAAGAGCAAGAAAGCGAGCAGAGCTAAGTCCTAACTACATGCCTTACGACTTATATACATGTGCTAATATATTGATAAGTAAATAAGTACTAATATTTTAAATATTATTCTTGATACTATTATACAGACTGCCTCCTTGGCATAGTGGTTAACATGAAAATTCCGGGTTATTTTCCCATGCTATGTGAGCAGTGGCATTTAAATGATGGCAGGGTTTTTCGAATCGGTCTGTCTAGCTACCACCCTTAATGTCAATATGTCACCAAAACAGCATTGCTGTATTTAGCAGTCTTACATGTAAGAGCCAGATATTTTCTGGGCGAACACGCTTCACAGTTACCGCCTCACTGTCACTTAATATCAGGTGAAATTTAGGTGAAGTGATAGCCCAAACACCAACAAGAAAATGTTTAAATGGATTATAACAATAATATGGATAATGTTGTGCAGTCTTGGATGTTTATGCAAAACTTCATTGTAACTACACATTCATAAAAAATGCTTTAATGTACTCCCAAAACTATTGTCAATTGTGTAGGTTAAATGTTTCGGATATATGTTTTATTAATTATTACTCATTGATCCTATTTTATCTTGTAAGTAAATGCTGTTGGACAAACATATTTAATGTATTGAAATCTCTATTTACTAATTGCCTGAAGTTTGTTGTTAAAAACTAAATAATAAATGTTATTTATGTGTTTAAATGGCGAAAATTTTTATGAATTGAAAAATATTTTCTTTATTCAAATTTATTAACACAATAACTAACGCAGTCTTCTTGAATACAGTGTATGGATTATACACATTTAATGTATTTAATCAAATAACGTTAGACACTAATTTATAATTTTTATGTTGTATTAAATTATTAATGAAATTATATTTGTATTATTTTTTGGCCAAACATTCTCACTAATAAAATATATATATTTTTTTTATATAGAAGTTATTTAAAATACATCAGTCATGTACAATAAATACAATGATCAATCAATATCAAAATTATTTATTGCAATAATATCCAAATTATTTTTATGTCTAGCATTAAAAAAAATCTATATTAATGGCAGTTGTTAATTAATCATTACGTTGCATAGTTTACATAATGAACAACATTAAAACTGAAAATTAAATTCCGCGTAAAAAGTTTATTAACATTAGATTTACCGTACCCGTCATTTTGACGAAATAACCTTAGATAAAAAATTCTGTATATTAAAATTTGTTGTATACCTTTTATGACAAAATTGGAAAAATAATAATACAATAATGCACAAAATAACTAGACTAAAAGAAAACCATAAAGATGTGTTCGTAAACCTATTGTTAAAATTACAATATATGGGTGTTATTTACAAAGTGTTTATATCATGACCCAAAAATGAGATTAAGTTGGTCAATCAGAAGTTGAAACAGTGTTTGTTATGCAGTAGAGCATTTTAAATCCTTTGCAGTCTGAACAATGGTCTCAATGGTTACTTTATGGCAGAAACATACATTAACATACTTTTTTTTATAGTAATTTTTGAATCAGTCAGGGACACGCGAAAATAATTCCTCTTAATCTATGACAAACTTTAAAGTCCAATGAGAGGGGACAGCAGAGTGCAAAAAGTTAATAATATTAATAAATGTTACAGAATTTATATTTACTTATTAGTACTCAAAATATAGACATTCTTCTTCCATATATTCTGCAAATATTAAGCGGAAACCACAAGAAACTATACATCTTTTGATTTTTTCAAGCAAAATAAAGGATAATAAACAACTCAAGACTCACACACATGGTAGCAAGTTTTTTTTATACATTTTTGCTATCCATCTGTAATTTATCTAAATTTACTTTAGTTAAAAATTCCAAGAAAAATAATTAGTTGCAATTTGAACTTAAAATAAGATGTACAGAATATTTTTCCTCAACTACACAGAATTCGTTTATTAATGAAAAAATATCATAGTATACAAGTAATTACAATACATACATAATACTAATAAATATTTTTGTTTAGTTTATATACTAATAATAACCGAAGTCACTGTGATGGCTTATATAACAGAGTACCAATGTATTTAGTAAAACCATTGGTTCTCAAATTAATTTTTTCAACTCTAATATTACAGATTTAATTTCCGTTGCCGCAGAAATTTTCATTCTTTATATCATTTTCATCATTTATATCATTTTCATCATTTATATCATTTTCATCATTTATATCATTTTCATCATTTATATCATTATTCAATAATATTAAGTAATAATCATCAGCTAGCCTGATTTATTAGTGTAGTTATAGTACGCTTCGATACTCCTATACTTTCAGGGTTCTTGAATGTCGTTCCAAACCCTGACCTATAACTATAATTTATATGTGCTTTTAACACTTTATCGACCGGTAACCCATTAATCTGCATTAGTTATCGACCAATTTTCGTCCAATGGGTTCGTTTTTTTTAGTTATTATATGCTAACATCACCTTGTGAATTATATTATTTACGGGACCCGCAATTTTGACTGAACAACGATTGAAAAAAGTTCTGTATGGGAATTTGCATTGGACTCTATTTTTTTGTTGTTGGCAACATTGTTTTATACCGTTTATTATAAATATGGAAATATAAGAATATAATCATGCAGTGAATTATCGCAGGCACGAATAGAACCACGAAAAATGTCAGTAAATCTAGTGTAAATGGAAGATCGTAAAAGTGGACGGTTTTGCTTCAGAAAGAGAGAGAAAACTAAATTTAGTCGATAACTGGGAGCGATTTCGAGCAAGAATAAGACCATACACACTGATTAGTAGCCTCAAGCGCAATTGGTCGATATTGTGTTAAAAAGATCCTCCTGGCTCCTCTCAATGTTAGATAGCGTCGTCGTCTGAGGATGACTCGTCGTCGGATATGTCCAGGTGGTTCCTCGTGGAGTTGGCGATGGGCTTCCTGCCCTCCAACGAGAACGCATACGACTCGTAGTCCAGCACCTCCTCGTCGCTAAGATGGGAGTTACCCTCCACAAAGCTTGCGAACCTGTAGAATATATTTATTTATATATATACATTAAGTGAAAGAATAAATTAAAAATTAATAAATAGTCAATTGCGTGTCGGGCTCGCACTGCGAAGGGTTCGGTGCCATAGAGACTTATAAAATTAAGTTAATAACTTATTTTTTTTTATTATTACTTGTTGCTGTAGTGGCAACAAATGTAAACAAACTGTGAATATTTCAACTTTTGACGTTTCATGAGATAGAGCTCGCTAACAGACAAACAGACGGAGAGAGGAATCTCAGTAATAGAGTTCCGATTGGATCCCTAAAAACAAACCTCTTGGCGTCATTGATCTTCAGCATGATGCTCCACTGCGCACAGTCGGGGCTGCTGCAATAGCGGCGGAGCTCTTCCAACGCGTGCTTGGTCTCGCGCGCGCCTTGCTCGTAGTACTCAGCGTCGCTGAGGAGGCGCAGCTTAGGCGGGAACCAGCGCCGCCTGCGGACGCAGTGCCCTTGTGTTCTCACCGACGAAACAGAACTCTATGATATCTGAATAAGTATCAAAATCAATTGTCGCAACTAATGGACAATTTTAACCTTTAACTGCAAATTATTATACGCTCCAACAGTTCGGACGAAAAATATAAACATGTTTCTGTCTTTTTTGAAACACACGACTTTGCGGCGCCTGTAGTCACATCGCTCATAATGACTTTACGTAATGACATTTTTATATATGAAATTTCATTAGCAAGTTATTAAAGCGCGAAATCGAACTCTCTATAAATTGGCAATAAGTTTCAAATTTAATTGTCGTTTCTTTTGATAAAATTAATGAAAAAATAGAAAAATCGCATATTTTTCTTCTGTTGATGCATACATAAGTGCTCGCGCTTGCTCTGCAAGTACGCCACAATGGAAAGGTATTGTAGGCAAGAGATAAAATTATGTTAAAAGTTATCCAATTCCAAAAAATATTATCCAAACCAGTAACCCTCTATCCTGTAGAGTATTGAGCGCGGGAAGTACTTAACGCAAAGGGCTACAATGGCTATCGCCGCGGACGCCTCTTGGTACTGGCTGCTGAAAAGCATCATCAACGCCCCTATAACCTGCAAAGAATAAGAATAAAATTAAAGTAAGGAAAAAGAGCAGGCTCTATCGCACCAACTCGAAATTTATTAAAAAAAATTCTACCAACCTTCATGGTGGTTGTTTAGCGCTTTCGTTGTAGCTTAAATTTCGGGACCACATGTGTATTGGAGTTGGTTGTAGGGTGGTTTCGAGCCTACCTGGCTAGCCTCCACAATCATTGTCAAACTGCCGTCATAACAGCATTGCTGTTTTAGCAGTTATACATATAAAAGACTTTAACACCTTTTGTGCCAATTGTCCGCTTACCTGCAGGGTCCACATGACAAGGTTCTTGCTGCGCTCGTTCTTGGGCGGGCCTATTCTGTAGCAAACGACGAAGCTGACCAAAGTCACCACCAGAGTATACCAGAAGATGTAGACTTGATAGGAGAACACAATGGTCCGTATATTCTCCCACACTTGCTGCAACAAGTACACTCCAACCGTCCAGCCTCCGATAAGTATGCCGTAAGTAAAAGTTTTCTGCAAAAGAAATAACAGTGAACAGCTTGCAGTTCTGCCTTAATGAATGTAAAACGTCTATAACCACAGTGTTTCCTCTTGCCAACAAGCAATACTCTTTAAACAGTACTATATATATTCTTAGGCATTTACTTTGTAATTTAATTGAACTGCCTCCATTGCAGTGGTTTATTTGCTTGCCTTGTAACATAAAGGTCTCGGTTTCTATTACACGGGTCACATGAGTTAGTCGTGTCAAGGCAGCGATAGGGTTTTTTTAAATCGCCTAGGTACCTGCTACTGTCAACCTGTTGCTGTAACATCATTTTTATGTTTCGGCATGCTTGTAATAGCTGTAGTATTATGCCAGCCTATCTTAACTATTAACAGCCACATTGTCACTTAATATTACTCAAATTGAGATCAGGAATTAGCCTATTACTAAAAGATTATAAATAGCTATTATGAGTATTCAGTAGCAGTACTTATTATAAACTAGCTGTTACATGTAGCTACACGCGTAAATAAGAAAAGGACAAAATACCAAAGTAAGTAGCAGCAGTGTATAGAAAAATGGCGAGACAAACAATTTTTAAAATACAAATACGCAAGTTGAACTTATAACATTCATTTTTGAGATATATAACCAATTATGATCACTAACAAAATGCACAAATTTTTTTATTAGCTCAAACATCATTAGTATGATGACTACTGTCTCATTTATTTAGTTCCTAGTTTCAAAATTTACATTTAATGTACTTATAAATCCAGTGATGTTGGATTAACTGAGCTCTTTCAAAAGAAACTATACAAAATTTAGAGAATAATTCTTACCTTTGGTAGCAACTTACTGATGTAGTACACAAGTAACATAAACGAAGCAGACACTCCAACTAGAACACCACAGATGTAAAAAAACAAAGGATTCCCGCTCAGTGTTTTGGAAGTGAATATTAAAACCAAACCCAATGCCATAACCAGCATACGCCATATGTCCACTCCTGTAAAATATAGAAGGCATGTTTAGATTTCTTTATTAAATAAATATATTTATGTATATAGTCCTTCTTCCTCGTACCAATAGAGTGTCCTCGCAAATATTTGGACAAATACTTTATTAAAATGTGGCTTGTGCAGCTTAGATTGACATTAGAATTCAATCATAGAATATGCATTGCAAATGAATTGTTTAGAAAGAATTTTTCTAGTATGTCACTAGGCATCTATATTATCCAACACAAGTTTAAATAAGACTACAACTAAAAACAGTGCAATAAAGACTTACCAATTTATTGTTCAAGGAGTCATGGTATGTCCAGTTGTCATTTCAATATATCTGCCACCTAATTTTTTTGTATAAGACTCACAAACAAGTGAATCCCCACCTCGCAAGCTTTATAATACTAATAATAATTTTTAAGCTGTTTACTCACTGAAAACTTGCAGCTCTATACTATGGCGGTGCTTCGTATTGATAGCCATACAGGTTTGTGTAAAGAGATCAATAGAGACACTCTTATATGATTTCCTTTGGAAGGGATTAACGACAGCCCAGCCATAGCTGTTCTCCGTGTAATCTTTGTAAACCTCCTCCGGATCATTCCCAAAGTACTGGCTGAACTCATTGTTATTGATTTTTATATTGAACTGTTAAAAGCATACCATTTTTAGCTAGGTTATTTACTTAAAATAAATTTATATAGTTTGATAACATGTCCTTATTACACAAATAGCAGAATTTTAATTCGTACATGACAGTACTTTAACATATATAAAAATTTAAATCCATAACTGAGAACCGTGGCACCAAAGTAATTTAGCGCATAAAAGTATGTTTCTGAAGTAATTATAGAAATGACTTAAATGTAAGAATTTCATGAGCTTTTTATTATTATTTTTTAGTGAAATGTACATATGTAATTAGTTTTAAACACAATAAATAAGGAACAAGTTCTATTACATTAATTAATCAATTATGAATAATAGTGTATATTCTGAAATTTATGAAAGACTAAGAATATCACTTAGATCAGTCTTTCCCAAAGTGGGCGATAACGCCACCTTGTGGGCACTGCAGGTCTCAAGGGGGGCGGTAAGAGACCCAGAAAGAAAATGGGGGCGTTGTGTAGAGGCGGCGGCGGCGGGGGGGGGGGGGGTTGGGGTTTTTTTTTGGGTGGGGGGCCCCTTAACCACGGGGGAGTTTAACACTAGACCCGCC
>DWQX01006748.1:0-10950 GCA_018245475.1 Pharmacophagus antenor | reverse complement strand
ATATATATATATATATATAAGTGCATACTCGTACGTATATGATGAATAAAAATATTCTAAAATACTATAGAAATTTTGTTCAGTAAGGAAGAAAGTAATATGGTTTGATTTTTTAATGCTTAATATGTTATATTTTCTAAGACTAGATTAAAAAAAAAATTTTTATCGGTTATGGACTAACACTTGGCCTCAATATCACCTGATATTAAGTGAAAATGAGGCCACAATGGTGAAGCGTGTTCATTTAAAATGTGTGACTGGCGGAATGCAGAAACGCTGTTATGGCGGCAGATACAGATTGAGAGAGAGAGAGAAATACACATTGACCGACTCCACTACTTCTGTGGCCCGGCATCGAACCTGAGACCTGCACGTTATAAGGTAAGCGAGTAAACTACTGCGCTACCGAGTCAGTCAGAATAATATAACTTCTTAAACTTTGTGTTGCTAAGAAAGAATTGTTATTTAATTTAAGTGTGTGAATCTTTTGTGTAACGTAAGAACGTTACAAGTTTTTGAGGGCAAAATTATAAAATAATCAGGTCTAATTTAAATTATTTTTAATTATTGTTTGATTCAATATATGAATACCAAGGTACTGGATCTCTTAGTGTTGGATCCTACCATTTCGTTATTGTACATATTTCTAATATTATTTGATTATAAATATTCTAAATTTAGTCGAAAAGCATGACAGTGATCAGAGTTTTTAGTTAGAGAATTATTAGCTTACGTATTTTTATCGGCCAGTACTTGGCGAGATGAGACGAGAACGGGAAGTGTAAACCTAGGAACGTCGTAATACGAAATTTAACAAAGAATTAATTATTTTTATTTACTGGTTTTTACTTTAATTTTGTAATAAATGAATTACCCACTAATGACAGATTGGATGAAAAAATATCATAAAAATAATAAATAAAGGAAAAATATAAATAATTCATAAATTTGGTTGAAATATTTAATATAAGTTAAAAATATGTGGAAAAATGTAATATTTTTAATTATTACATTTACATTTAGTGATTGTTATGTTTATTATTATGAAAACTATTAAAAACTTGTAGACTTTTTTTGCATTGCATTTTGTGCGTAATATTCTTGTAGGATATTTCAGTGTTGGAAACTATTTTCAATATTATTTTCATGTGATCAGACAAGTTAACCTAGAATAGTTACAGCGAGTTAACGAACAACTAAAAAAAATACAATTTTTATTATCGTTGATTCTTAAATTAATGATTAATATGTAATGATTTATTTTTAACATCATTAAATAAATCACGGGCCCGTTAGTTGATATTTAATTATTGTTATATTTGACTCCTTCGTTATTTGGTTATAAAAGCAAAGCAGCAGCCTTCGGGTATTAACTGTTTGTTATTTCTGTGGAAACATTTCATCTTATTGCTACAACGCTAAGGTAAATTAAATTCTCTCAAACGTCTGAATTTACATTTTAATATTCAGGGAAATTATTATGAAATATTTTTTTTTCTATGAAATGAAATATAAAATATTTATTTTAAGAAAAATATCAATTTATTTATTTAATCTATTTCGTTGCGAATACCGTGTCTAATGCTTTGTACAAGTAATCGTCTAACTTAACTATTCGAATAAAAATTTACGGACACGGTGGTCCCGGTTCGAGTCTGATATTATGATAGGTTGGGGAAAGTCTTTTCGGATGTAGTATGTATGAACTTGTTATAAAATTGACTTTGGCTACACCATTTGTATCTGGCTGGTTTTGTTATTATTGGTAAGTTCTAATATTAAAGAAGATTATTTATTTCAGATTAAAATTAGTAAAATGTGTGATTTTCATTTGTTTTTCTTAGTAAGACGTTCGATATATTTTAAAATTTTACTACAAAAATGTAACACAAGCCGCGAAAAAAAATTTGTGTTGTTTATGAACCTAAGGCAGCATCTGTGAGGGTAGCGAAAATTTGATTTAAGCGTTTTCAATCCGGAAATTTTGTTATCAAAGATGCACGTCTCTCTAGTCGCCCTTTTACGGACAAAATTGATGCCATTTTTGAAAAAGTAAGACAAGATCGGCATATTAGTAGTCACGATGTAGCTCAAGAACTGGGAATTGACCACAAAATGGTTTTGGTGCATTTGAAAAAAGCTGGATCCACAAAAAAAGCTCGACTTTTGGGTGCTTCATGAGCTCTCTGAAAGAAACCTAATGAATCGTGTACTCATTTGTGATTCTTTATTACGACGTAATGAAACCGTACCATTTTTGAAGAAGCTGTTAACTGGTGATGAAAATGAATCACGTACGACAAGAACGTGTGAAAAAGACCGTGGTCACAGGCCGGTCAGGCTTCACAGGCTATGGCGAAACCCGGGTTAACTCGCAACAAGGTGATGCTATGTGTATGGTAAGATTGGAAGGGCATTATTCATTTTGAGCTGTTACCGCCAGGCAGGACCATCGATTCTGAACTGTACTGCTAACAACTGATTAAAGACAGATTAAAGCAAAAAGTTGAGAAAAAGCGGTCGGAATTAATCAACAGAAGGGGTGTGGTTTTTCACCATGACAACGCTAGACCTCACAGATCATTAGAGCGACTCAGCAAAAATTACAAGAGTTTGGCTGAGAGGTGTTAATGCATCCGCAGTATAGTCCTGACCTTGTACCTTCAGATTTTCACCTGTTTCGGTCTCTGCAGAATTCCTTAGGCAGTGTCAGGTTAACATTACGAGAGGACTGCCAAAATCACATGTCGCAGTTTTTTTTTTATCAGAAGCCCCAACATATTTATAGCAATGGGATCACGTACCTACCTACAAGATGGCAAAAAGTTGTCCAACAAAATGCCACCTTTATAGAAAAACTATTTTAATTTTTTATATAAAATGCGAAGAAACTTTTTCCCCAACCTAATATACAATAATTGGCCTTTATATTATTCCTAATTGATGTTGCGGATCTATAAAAAAAATATATAGTTTTACTACTAGTAAGTACTTTCTGGTATTAATTGCCGGCAGAGATATTGCTAGATCTGGCTGGAAAGTTACCGAAAGGTCGGCAACGCAGCTGCGGCTCCTCGAAATTTGCAGCTGTCTATGGGCGACTGTGATCACTTTCCATCAGGTGAACCGTTCGCCTATTCCATCTAAAAAATGATATGATACGTGAAATCTTCAATGTCAGTTTGCCGTCAAAACAGCATCGCTGCGTTTCAACAGAATGTGTGTATATATGGGAGCCAGAGTTTTTTATGCGCGTCACACCGTCCACGGCCCCATTCGTTCCTTATCAGCATTTAATTAACAAAATTTAAATATCAACTCGTCTATAAAATGACTATTAAAATAGATCGTTAGTCGACTCGACCTTGAACCTTTTCCCGTCGTAACTCACCGACAAATACCTCCATTGTTGACGCCTCTGTCACCACACTAATCCGTTATAACCCGGCAGTTTCTAACTGAACACATTCCGCAGTGACAATAATGTATACAAAGTTATTTATCTTCGCTATTGAACTTGGTGCGTTCGCAACTATAATTGAATTTATTCATAACGTTTCAAATGCGAATCAATTGTCAAAGCGTACATCAAATTTACTTAACAAACTTATTATTTATATTTTTTATTTATTCATGTTTAACTGTTACTATGGTACAACTGTTGGTTATTTTGTAACGTGGTGGTCCCTGGTTGGGCTCAGAGGTCGGTCGAGTTTGTTCGGATCGTTCGTAAGGTTTTATTGCCTTCTGGCACCTTCATACATTCAATATTTTATTGCAGAAATATTGTTTTGTTCCAGAGGTCAATATATGAGAACAGAAGGATTCTGGGTAAGTACACCTCTCCAGTTTGATCTCCATTGTAAATTGATATCACGTGATGTGAGGAGATAACAGTTAATTGAAAGTTACGTCAAGGCTTTCCTTTTTTTTTGCGTGGGAGAAATGCCTTCACATACCTGCCTTCGCGGGAACAAGGACAGGTTATGTCGGACTTGCACCGACTAAAACCGCCACGGTTCTCCATCTTCCGCCTATGGCGAAGTCACGGGAAAGCTTTCGCACACTTCCGCAGCTTCGCCGGCACATCAAGCCTAACCTGTACCTATGTAATGGATAAAAAACAAGGAATGTGTCCACGGTCTAAGTTCTGATATTTTCCAATAAAAACTTTTCATAGTAATATTCTTCATCACATATCATAGATAATCTAAATCCTTAATAGTTTTAAATTTATTTCAAATTAGATAAAATGAATAAGTACAAATATATCTTGCGACATCAAAAGGATACAAGTCCAAAAATATATTTTGTAAAATAAAACGTAACGTATAAGTAAGAAGGTTAAAAATAATTTGGCGTTTCTTATGTGTAGAAATCACTAGCACTTGTTACGTACAAATTCCGCAACTGATTTATTTCTTCAACCAACGAGATATGATGGATCAAACTAGAAAACAACAGCAGAATGTTCTTCACTTGTTATTTATATTGTAAATATTAAAGGAAATTGTTTGGGTTATTATAACTTAATGATAACTATTATTATAATGGGAAAACTCCACGAGATTTAAGGTAACGCAAAATTATTGGAATTTGTGATAATTTCCTATTTATATTGAAAGGTCAAGGAATGAGTATTTCGTTTAGTACAAAAGTTCAAACTTTATCAATGAAACGTGTTAATCATATTTTTACATCTGCAGTAAGATTCTTATATTCGAATTTTTATTTTATTATCGACTGTTACTTCGCACTATCTATTTATATTTACATATATGATTAAAATTTTAATTGTAAATAAAATACTTTTTATCTTTTAAATCACGTAGTGTATGTCATTAGTTATTATTATAGTTTCTTTTTTCAAATTAATTGATTGATTTTTCAAATTTGATTTATTTTGTTTTACATGAAAATAAAAAAATAATCAGAACAATTCCATAATAAAAAATATATCTGTCTTCGTGGTGCAAAGGTTTACCGCTTGATTTGTAAAGCTGAAGTCCTCGTCCGATCCCCGAGCCGCAGATGTAGTTGATTATGGTTGCTGGTAGGTTTTTTCGAATCCGCCTGGCTACGTACTATCATCAAAGTGGTTCTGTCACTTTAACAGCATAGCTGCATTCTGGCAGTTGTTCTTGTGTGAGCGGGAATTATTCTGCGCGATCACGCTTGACCAACTACCCTCTCATTATCACTTAACATCAGGTGTAATCTACACCAAGTGTAAAGTGCAAAAGAATATTTAAAGTGATGTAAATTTAGGAATAAACTTACGGTACCTTTCATTTTGTCAGAATAGTGTTTGATAAAAAGTTATGTACACAAATGCGATTAACATTTAAAGTTTTTTTTTATTATTTCTATTGACATCGCTTTATACTTCTTTTTTTTTGAAAAAATTAAAGATATAAAAATAAAATCTGTCCGGAGTTTCGTTGCGAGTTAATTGATTGCTTTTTTTATTTTTCGGATAAAGGGACGACATTAAAATATATGATTAAGGGTTAACCAACGACTTTAATGAGTGATAGTTGTTTTATTATACGGTGAGAGTTTACGAGGTATGCTGACCCATCGACCTGAATAGGTCCTGGTAAACAGTCCCCATGATGTCAGGCATGGGTGCTGTAAGCGTATAGTTTTTTAATTTTTTAGCCGCACTTGTTGCGTAAATTAAAAAAAAAAACTCTCCACTTTTTCCAGTCTTTTTTTTTAACGCATTGCCTGCCAGCTACGAGATATCTCGTAGCGGATGCTGTAGCTTACATTGACTACAAATGGTCATTTGAGTTGAAAATTATTAGAAAGGACAGAATGAAAATTGTACACAGTGTAGGGAAAATATTAATTATCACTATTTATTATTAAAATTGTAACATAGATCATAACATCACGTGTTAATAAAATAAAACCGCGCAGTAAATGTGAGTGCCAGTCAATGGGTTAAATAAGAAAATGAAAAAATTTTATTATATTCCATTTAAATGGTTAAATTTTAATTTTTTACACTTACACACAGGTAATACAAAAATTTAAGACAAAATCACTCCCAGAAGAGACGGGCTCCAAGAAAAATTGAAAGATTGGAAATAGAAAGGAAAAAGAAATGTAGAAAACATTTCGCATAGTAAGACATAAAGTGTTCAATGACAAAACATAGAAGTATTTAGTCATGTAAATGACAGTGCTGGCATGGATTAATTCCAATTTCCAATACTCATTTATGTAAATCGGCATTCGTTACTAGCTTGATGGGACTAATCAGAGCTTCCTACATGAAGCATGACGTTGGGACGAGGATTAAATGAAAACTATCAACGTCTCCGAATGCATTTATGGCGCAAGGGTTAAGGTAAGCCCTTGTTAAAAGTTCACTGGTTCTTTTCCCAAATAAGTAACGTAATTTCGATGCTGGTAGGGTTTTTTCGAAATCGCTAGCTACCACCTACAATCTACCGCTATAAAAACATTTCTGTTCCGGCAGACATACACAATCTATACCCTCATTTACACTTAACATTAAGTGAAACAGAGGTCATGTGTTAATCCAAAGTCGATTTTTTTTACCTGTTCTTTATATTTTGTTCCGAATAAGAGATGTGAATAGAATATTAGTGCAAATACATAAGTGAATATATTAGTAATTCGGTTCACTACTTTGAAAGTTCACCTCTAAGAATTTATTTAAAGTTATCTGTTAAGTTGTTACCTTAAAAAAGCGTACTCGCGCTGTTAAATTATTAAAAAAAAAACAGTTGAAGCTCCGTGTAACTTTAAAGTAGTTTTTTTCTTTATTTTTACAGAGGCTCAAAGCCATTTATGGCTGACAGTCCCATCATATCCCAATGTATAAATAAAAGACACATCTTACTCAAGCCGGCGCATAGATTTGGTCATTAATATCGCTTTCTCGGATAATGGTGAAGAGAAATATACTCTCACACCAACCTGACTCATTTCCAGTCCAAGCCTTGACTACAATGCCCTTCTTAATGATTCGGTTCGGACAAGTTGTTTATTTAATAGCGATATATATCATGTTAGGTTACAACTCCATCTGTCTAGAACAAATGTCGTATGCTTACTACGCTTGCTGCTCGTGTACCGGTCGAAAACGCCATAAGCTGCCTAACGCCATCTATTCCGGATGTCTTGTACTAGATAACTCATCACTGAAGTTGTACTCTAAGTCGTGAAGTGATTCAACCGTTTACCGCTAGATTGCGAACGTAAGACTTGTGTTATATAAGTTTAATAAGACTTGTAGCATGATAATAAGAGCTATTGATTTTGATTGAGTTACCTGTATGTATATTTGCATCTACTATGAGATAACGTTTGACCTAGATTTCATATGATGTTTGGTGACAATGAAGCCGTATATGGTAAAGCGTGTACGTCCAGAATTCTTTGGACTTTTATATATATATGTATAAATGCCTGAACATAGCGATGTGCAATATGACAGCGGACTGACATTGAGGGTGGTAGCCAGGCGGATTCGAATTGCCCTACCACCATCTCTACAACTCCACTTTACGAGGCAAGCTGTAAACCGCTGCGCAAAAGAGGCAGTCGAAATGTGTCATTTCATCAAAACATAGGTCTGGTAAAGTAATAATTTAAAGTATATTGAGGATTATATACCTGTAGGTACCGTACCAGTTATTTTACTCGAGTATCATGATTGTTTGCTGTCAGTAACACCAATGCACAAGGCATTTTGATCAAAAGATTAACGACCTGTAAGGTTGCAAACCGGTCAAATAGGGGTAGGGACGGTTTTAGGAATTTGCTCTGTGGGAGCATTTCAGGACGTTTGCGTCAGGCTTCTTGGAGGAAGCATACGCCAACAGTATTCATATTTATCTAGACTAGGTTCTCCAGTGGTTCCTAATTGATAATCTATATTTCGCATAGTGATTCCAAATGTATGGGTGAATGTGAAATACTAATATAAGTCAATGGTTATTTTGTATTAATTTGATGAATTTATAACAAGTATTATACAAATATTTAATTAGCGATTTTCTTACATTAAACAAATATTATTAATAATATTTATTTCGGAAAACGAAATAGGGGTACGCAATTGATGGCATAAAAAACCTTCCAGGAAACCGCTAGTAATGACCACGCCGTGAACTCGACAGAAATTGGCAGTAAAAACGTTATTACTGACGTCACGGCATTCCGCCGTTTGTAATGGCATATTTACCATGGTAACCATTTTCGCTGGGCTTTTACGGACATGCTATAAAACATACATATCTCGTAATCCCGAAGGCTGCCTCTCTAATTTTATAACATCCGTTTACTAACCAATAGGTAGTAAATTTAAATTAGTATTACAACAAAATAATTTTCTTTTTAACACTACCGAACCCGTCATTCTGATGGAACAACCCTAGACAAGAAGTTCTGTATACTAATATGCATTTGAGTTTTTTTTATACCGCCTGTCGCAATATTGTTTTAAACCATTTTTTGAAAAACAGGAAAAATAAGAATACATTAATGCAAAACACTTCAAGACTCGAGAAGAAACCAGACCAGAAAGAAAAATTAAAAAGTAATTATTTTTGTTAATAAAGGTGTGCATTGAAAATTAGTCAATTTACTTAGTATATACCTTTTTGATTACTAGTTTATCTTTATTTATTTTTGTATATAACATACAGCCTGCTTCCACATAACAACTGGGGCACAAAAAATTCTTTATGACGCTATAGATGAATTGTCAGCGAAACAATATAAAGCGTTCCGTTACTAGTCTCTGCGACTCCTCGGGGAAATAAGGTGAAGGCGGACGCGGCATCGATATGCCGACAAGTGCAGTTTCGTGTTCGCAAATCGTTGTAAGCTTACGATAGGATGAATGTCAATTTAAAAAGATAATTAAAAATATTCGTTGCGTCTTCGAAAATATTTAGACCAGTTCAATAAAATTATTATTTATTCACACTTTCATGAATTAAAATTGCATGTGATGCAGGAGGCTAAGAGTCCAAGAGAGCGGTCACGTAGATCCCCGTTTCATGAGAATTTCATATTTCAAATTTCGAATTTCGAACGTTCCGTCAAAATAGAAAGTCCATGACCCGGATTCCGTCGTAGAACATTCGCAGAATATAATGATTTTCGCGATACGATTGAGACAAAAAGAAAATTTACGCATTCCTTATATAGAATTGGCTTTATTATGGAAAAGACATGTTCACAGAACTAAATTGATATAAATTTTTTTCTGTACAAATAAATTACTTATGTACGTGGCGCTTGTCCTATAATGACGCCTGGCTAGTTACCATGAGTAACCAGTGCTGTTTTACGACAGTCATGCAAGTGTACTATGGGTGGACACGTTTCATCATCTACGGTCCTATATAGTCATTTAACATTCTATCAAATTAAAAAAAAAAAAATATAATGTCAGTTTTGACTGACCATCATACCATTGGTCGCGGGTTCGATTCCCACACAAGACATTCCGTGTGATGAGACGATGAAATTTGTATTTGTTCCGTGTCTGTTTGTTAATATATCTTTAAGTATTAATTTAAATAAGTCTATGTATGTACATCGAACTCTGCTAACTAACACTACAGCTGCTGCATACCTACCTATCTTGGGGACAAGAGATTGTGTGAAACATGGTTCAGAATTTTTTTTAAATAAATATATGTATGTATATGAGAGCAGTTTCTACAGTAAGACCGCCTTTTGCACTGCTGACGTATTCTTTCACTTCGCTGTATTTGTAGCACTTACTTTCTATTATTTTGTTTAATGTGAATTTTTTCCGTTTTCTTTTCGTTATGCAATAAAGGCTATACTATTCTATTCTATTCAAATCCCCTTTTTTGAACTTTAAAAAAACTATCGTACGTTTAACTCTGTCTTAACGAGTCGCGGTTTAATTTGTCGGAACTGGCGAAAAGATATCTTTTTTTTTTTCACCTCCGTCTTAAAATCGGTTTCGCGCAACTTGAACCATTTCTCAAGGCTTAGTGTCTAACGTTCGCTAAGACTTTGGTCTTTGCTCGTTCAGCGCGAAAGTCCTTGATAAATTTCGTTCAACCAAGTAACTAATTACGTTATGCCTGTAAAATGTACTGTTTCATTGCTACAGGGAGAATAAGATTCAACCATTAATATCTGGAAAAAACAAACAAATTGTAACTAAAAAACAGTACTGAAAAGTCTTAAAATAAAAACGTTGAAAAAGCTGCTAATTTTTAAATCGCTTAACAGTTATTTTTTTATCGACAGTGTAGAGTATGATTGTGGTACAAACCGTTTTGAGTATCTACCACCCACAATGTTAACCTACCACCATAAAAGCTTTGCTGTATTTCTGGAACAATACATATATCACAGAGTATTCTCAGAGAGCACCTTCCACTATCTATGGCACAATTGTTGAGGTAAATTATTAGCCCATTGTCATTAAAAGAATAGAGCATCCTTAAACCAGTCGTAACTCGTAAAGTATATTAAAAACGGTTCAACCGTTTGGAAACTACGTTGCTACTTATAAAGATACATTTATAGTAAACGTAGAGACAAAACTAGCAGCAATTTCATTTAAGATGTTTTATTTAACATGACATTGTGATCATCAGATTGAGATGTTATATGATAAATCTCGATACTCTAGTAACTATACTAACTATAGCGTCCTCCTAACTGTACTACAGTAATATTACTACTGTTTACGTGTGAGGATATTTATAACCGGCTTACGTTCAGCAATAGGTGTCAGTCAGGTGATAATAAAGATTATCGGGTTGTAAAGGACCTTTTTTTTTTTTTTGTTTGCGCGGGGAAAATGCATTGCTGCACCGTACCCCCCCCCCCGTGGGGGGGGGGGGGGTGTGGGGGGGTACCGGCGCCCGGGGAAGGGCCCTTTTCCGGGAAATTGAATTTTTTCCAGGGGGTACC
>DWQX01006747.1:0-10950 GCA_018245475.1 Pharmacophagus antenor | reverse complement strand
TAGAGCACTAACTTTCGGAGTTTTATTCAATATTGTAATTTTTTCAAGGTGGTCTCAAACTTTTGGCCGGCAGTGTATATGCGCTACAGGCAGGAACCCATGTGCTTTTAAAATATTAAACAAAAAAATCTATTCGTACTGTAAATTGATGAACAACATTTCTACACGTAAAATTGCATGTGTCTGCGGACATACATAACAATTAAAACGCGATAGAAAGTGAGAGTTTCAAGCCTCGCGAATCGATCGTGGGTGTCGCTTAAAATAGTAGCGAATGACAGTTGACACGTACCACATTGGCTGCCGCCATGTAACCGGCTTATTAATTATCTACACATTAATTAAACCTCGTTTACTGACTTCATCACGACTTGAATACGAATTACCTGAAAATTTGTATTTCACTTCATGTAATTGAATAGATAAAGCTCCAAAAATTGCTATCCACTGAAAATAATAACAAAAGTAATAAAACAAACGTAACTGTTAATCGAGAGTGTCATAAACATTGCCGCAATGGACAATGTTTTAGAGAAATAAAGACTTATTAAGGTGACTAAGCGTAGACGGTAGCTTTAATAAGTCCTCCTTAACAACAATTCTATAGTCACAAATTCCCGGAAACATTGTCGTAGATTATTACAGTCTATACACGTATACCAGTTTTAGATTGCATATTAAAGAAACTCAATGAGAATCTGTCATGACTACATATGACAAATATTAAAATAAATTAATGCTGAAAAAATAGCCGAGCAACTTTATGTGCAGCAACTTTTAAATACACGAGTAACGTTTATTTAACTACGATTTAAATTATGTCTGTTAACATCACAATAATGTTTTTTTAACAGCTTTACTAATGACAATTTCTATGTTTAAATATATGAATATCTTGCTACAATCTGCGTAGCAATGTAGCAACAACTTTACTTAATATTAAACAAAGATATGAATGCGTTTTTATGTTGTTTAAACACATCGTTAAATGATTAAGCGGAATACAAGGTTTTTTATGAAGTTTTGTATTTCTAGTTGTATTGCGTTTTAAGGGGGTCAATACCGCCTGTAACTATGGTAATAGCTAAAAATAAAATTATTTAGTGGCATGCAATATTAAATTTCGAACTATTTGGAATTTAAATTAGAAAAATTAGAAGTTAATAGAAAATATATATACATGGTCACTTATTAAAAATAGAAATTATTTACTCACTACTCAATAATTTTACAAATTTACATAAACAGTCATATTTTATCTTTCCCATAACATTCGTTATATTAATATAATCGTCAGCCTAAAGAACTGTAATCTAAACTAATAGTCATTAAACAAAAAGACACTTCCCTAAAAATTAGTAGTATAGTAAGGGAATAAAAAACAATCTTTAATGTTTTTCAACCATATTTCAGAAATTATTTTCTCCTGTTATAAATAAGTGGACACATGCAGGTACAGCTAAAATGTTTTAGAATTTATGAATTATGTGTATTATTGTGGACTACTTATATTGAAGTGGAAATAATACATAGGGGATTCACATTTACACAAATGAAAGGTCAAGTGGTAGGTACGTTCCGGAATTTCCTCCACTCTTGACCTTAAGACGAAAATGTATTTAATCACTACCGGGTCTTCATACGACACCTGACATAAAAGTACATACTCATATTAATCATGACTTTCATTACCATCATAAAATGTCAGTAACAGGTAAAGGCCCATACTAAATCACGACGCTCATTGATCATAAATACTTATTACATACGTAAATCGTAAAAGACAAAGGAATCATCCGGAAACCTGTTGAGGAATCCTTGAAGAGACTTCCGTACATTTCGATAATTTCTGCAATTAATTATTAACGTGAAACTTTAAAGGCTGAAATGAGTTAATAAAAGTGACATTACTGGACACAGAGGGAGAGAGCAATTATCATTGTTTTTCCGTGTTTTATTCACACCGTAAAAATTAAAGAAAATATTATCTTACTTACTTACTATATACGGTTATTTGATTGGGTTACCCGAAGCTATAAACACTGTCTAATAACAGGGCTAAGCAAGTAGGACAAAGATCGTAGCACCGCATCGAGAGATCAGCTGTCAATGCCGAACGACGTCGACATTTAACATTACGTGTTGATTAGGTGTGGTTAAGTTACATTCGATGACTGGGAGAAGGAACAAAAGAACGTAATCTTTTAAAGTTCACCGTTCTGTGGAATCTACCAATATTAGAGACTTTCAAAATTATATTAAAGTCAAAATGTATATGAAATTCCAAATACTGTATCGTACACAGAAATTGAAAGCAACATTTGAGCACAAATTGATTTGAGACGGATTTTTTTTTAAGAAACATACTCGTAAATATATGCTCTTATAATGTTTAAGCATTTTTGTAAATCTTAAGTGCATCCTGCCTTTACAGCTATGCAGAAATAACACAAAAAAATAAAAATCCGCTGAATATAAGCCTGCCAGCAATAATTATTGGAGAATAAAAAAACAAAGGCTTTCAAATTTTACAAGTTATTCGTACTACCAGAGTTCAATGGACCTAAGACATTTGCAAAAATAAAGCACAAAGAAGTGTATAATCTAACTGAATTAATATAAAATTTAAATATTATAATGTATTTACAGTGGAATGTAATTTTTTTATTCTTTACAATATAAAACAAGTAAAGAGCAATACTTCGTTATAAATAAATATTTTCATTAAATATTATAAAAGTCTAGCAAAATGTTCAAAATTACTGTATTGCTTATAATTTTTAATATTTGTCCGCTAATTTCATGATTTTTATATATTTTTTTTTATCTACCTTATATAATTTTTTACGTCTAACTCAGAATTTACCTTTGAACAGAGACAGCACTGTGTCCAACTATAACAGTATAAATATAAAATAATGAAAATCATAATGTAAGTTACAATACATCTCAGTTTTTATTAGAAATTCCAATATTAAAGTATTAGAAGTAGACAACTTTCTAAAAACAGAATATATATTACGATAACTTTCAGAAATTCGCATTTAGAAATTTCGGTAGATAGTACGATTCTAGTAAAAATGAATATTAAGAATTAATAATTATTGTTAGTATTAATAACTTACTACATCTTTCACTTATAAGTTGAATACGGGTCTTTATAGTGTTCACTTTGTATAAAACTGTTGAACTTTTTTTGGGCGTCAGATTATGAACATTGACTCAGAGTATGATTTAACACGGGTTTAAGTAATTTTGTGTATCTGCTAGTGAATCGTTATTCCCATAGTTTTTTTGTTGTTTGTTTGAAAATTATCAACACGTATAGTTTCTCGTCGATGTTTTTATTATGTTTAGATTTAATTATAAATCTGTAGTAAACATCATGACGCTCATATTGCAGTGTGCGTTGCTCTCGACGCGTTGCAAAACTTGACTTCGTTACGGTCTCAAAACCCGAAAACATTTCACTTATAAATTGTAATATATTTAATGAGTAAGCCCATGAACTTTTGTTTTTTATACTACTGAGAACTGGGAAAAGCTCGAATAATGAATGTTGACAAAATGAAAGTCGTCATATTTGAAGTTCTAACATAATAATTTAGTATTGTATAATTGAAAGACAGTTGAAATGTTATAATAATTATGTTATAATAAAGTTGAAATGTTTTGATAAATTTAAAGAAAAGCAATAAAAGAATATAATAGTCTCTAAATATATGGTTATAATTTCTTATCTACCTCTATCCTATTCTCTTAACCTCTTGTTTGCTATATACTTTGACACGCACCGATCGCGCCGTTCAAAAACAATTAAGTAACGATATGTCAGTTTTGTATAGAGATGAATTTCTCAGAAAATTTATAGTAAAAATATTGTACTATAGTACATTAAAACAATATTATTAATTTCTCTAAAGCCGATTTATTATAAATATCTTACAATCAGTATCAGAACGCCAACTGGCTCAGCATACATTGGCATTCTGATATTGATTTTTAGGCTAAAGGCGCCCACAGTATTCAAAGGGTTAAAACTTTTTCGTAAATATAAAACACTATTAGTTAAACACAAAAATTCAGTCATTATTTAATCACAATTATAATTGCAAGACGTTTTTAGTTTTATTTGTCACTCGACATGTTATGTATCTCTAAGTTCCATTTTTGAATCTCTATGCAACAATAATATGTAGCATAGAGATTAAAAAATTAAGAATAGAGAATATTAATGTTATCTAGTGTCGCATTTACATGGTTCTAAACTACTAGTTGCTCAACAGAACGGATGGGCCACGCACTTTATCAACCAAAGACATCACGCGCGAGTGTCTGCAATTAATAATATACGAGCGGCTTTCGTAGCCACCGTTGATGAGTTCATTGTTTGCAAGTGCCGACCGAATCGTTATTACACAACTATACTAGGCTAAACATTCAACGTTAACAAGGACGTCTAGTAAGTGGCGACTGCTTCAGCGGCTACCTAAAAATAAGAATATATTTGACAAATTTAGTTGATAGGACAGGTGACCCGTTTACGCAAATTACACGCATAGTATCAAGTTATGGGATTTACAAAATACTATAACTAAAAACTGTCGTTCACGAAATGATTAAAATTAATCATGAAGTTTACAAAATTATATAGTAATACCTGGTGACTCCATTCATCAATTAGTGTCACAATCTACAACCCAACTGGAACGCTGCTTTGTTTTACGCAATTAATGACAAACTAAAGTAAAATCATAAGATTAGCTTGGTCAATATGCGATGAATTATTGCGAAAAACAGTTGAGAAATGTATTAAGAAATCGGGAGATGTGTTAATGCTAATACTATGAATTAATAAACGAAAATTTTATAAAGCAGAAGGCCCTAACCGTTGCCGAGTTGCTTATTTATAACCTTTTGCATTTCCCGGCTTTCTACGCCCTTTTGTATTGTTAGCACGTAATTTAGAATTGAAGAAAATGTTGTAAGTCGAAAATAACATATGCTACGTAGTGCTCATTGTCGCAAACTCTTATACAATGATGTGTACTGAACAAATAGTTATGTGTTCCGCATTTCTAGTGAGCTTCATTTACGCAGGATGTTACGTACGACGATGCCCACTCAAGCCTTTCGTTTACCCAAACAACGAACACAAATCGAATTTAAGTAATTATACCTAGTAAACAGACCAGGACTATACACATTAATCAAAATTAAACGAACTATTTTCTATTACTTAATTCAATTTAATCAAGGTTTACACGTGTTATATTGTGGCCAGAACGCTGTGAGTTTTTGCTGATAGTATGTGATAAGCCTAAAATTTAACAACGTGATGCTAATGACTTACAAATACAAACTGTTGCACGACAACGTATATTAGTAATTAAAGTTCAAAAAAAAAAACACTATAAATTTAAGTCTAAGGATTGCACTCTAGTTTATTTAACTGTTACTACTGTGGTATTTAACCGTCTTAACATTTTCAATAGACCTTATATTCTGATTTTTATAACCTACATTCAAATAAAAAACTTTTAAAGGATTGTTTCTTAATCAGTCAAGGACGATACGTTGATCACAACTGAAAGACACGTTGTCTGGGTTTATAATGTAGAAGAAAACGAGGTCAATGTTTACCAAATAGACTAGTATGAAAGAAGAAAGGCTCTGTAGCACTCCTTGGTACGACAGGTTACTTACCCAGTTTTGGCGCTATTAAAAATTCAACGAATCTCTCACAACTTTCACTAACTGTCGGTGCGCGTATGATGTTGCTTTGGACTACTACCGCGTAAACAAAAAACATTCATTCATTTTATGTCTCGTGTAGGGTTAATTTTAAAATAGCTTATATAATTGCTTTTTTTTCATCATATGTTATACTATCATATATAAATAGAAAAAAAAAGTTTACTATTTTCTCCTAAAGCATTGCTTGTTATAGCAAATTAGGTGATTGGATAAGTTTATGTTATTTATATGTAGTAAACACCGAATTATAAAACCATTAGATAACAACGTATAAACCGATAAAACTTTTTCCATTTTTCGTAAACGATGCGGTTTTCTGTTATTGTGTGCGTTAATTATTTTGAGGCATTATGCATTTAATAATATGTATATTTAATTGATTTAACAACTTTACATGTAAACTACAATGACTAAGCCTAAAAGAAAATATATGATGAGATTAATCATCAGGAAATTTTAATGAAAATATAAGTATTTTCGATGACATTGCGAGTCAACAAAGCCAATGAGGGCGTTGTGCGTAAAGAAATAGAATAGTAATTCAATAGCTATTTAACGTGCAAATGAAATATTAATGCGAAAAATAATTGTTGCTTAGAAAGTTTTGTGTGACTTGCCGAGATTTTACATTGCATGCTCGCACGCGGCGCGAGAAAGCACGACGCGGCAGCAACAGCGACGTACAGCGTGTACATCACGATCGACATATAGGCAGAATCAGTACGCCGCACTTATTAAATTGGTGTAATTTCAAGATGTACACGATTACAGACATTTTAAATTTTACCTAGTTGAATAAATGTTTTAAAAAATTCCACCTTTTAAGAATAAACGCAGACACAAGGACATAAATTAAATAAGAATACCTAAGAAAACTTTTTTGTAGGCAGTTTGTTTGCCGAAAGTAAAAGTTGTGGACATAGAGAAAATCGGTTGTCAAACTGAACAAACTTGTACCGCGATCGACGATCTGCCGACTTACGAAGATTTCACTTTTAACATTACCAATTAATGACCGACCCTGTTTAGTCTTACCAATAGTTTACAAAACTAAATTAACTAGCCGACTATTCACATAGAATAAATTTAACATTTAGTTTTATAAAAATATATATCAGCTGACTTATAGGTTAAACGTCATTTTGTTATGTAAAAATTAACATATGTACCTGGGTCACACAAGATATCGGTTTACCAAAAAAATTAGTAATTATTTATAGATAATTATTATAAAGTTATTCTTTATAATTAATATAATGTACATTTTTCAAACATATCTAGATATCTAACCTGACAAGTCCGTCCAAATATTCGCAATGGAGTTGGTCCTGGTGGTTTTAGTTTCACAAATATGGTTTGCCTACGAACTTTATGTCCAAATTGACACAATAACTTATCTTGAACACGAGCACAGAGCCTACTCGGACTTAAACACGCCATAGCTACAACTGCTACGAAACGCTTGCGGACATGAACTACATAACATACATAGCACATAAGCTCTGTGCCTTTTTCTCCCCTCTTATACCAGCTGATTGTCATCGGCCATGTTATTATGTATTGCCATCATTTACTAGTTTTTTAAAATAAGTATGAGTATATTACTATATTTTTTTAATACATTTCTAATACATGTTTAAACCGAAATCATTTAGTTAATTTTTTCGAATATATAATTAAAGGATTGATAAAAACAATTATTAATAAAACAACCTCGAGTAAAAATTTAAATTTAAATGCAACTGAATAAAGTATTCATTTTTATAAAAATATTATACACAAATAGAGCTCAATTAAATTTTTTCACTGGTAACAACATAAATTTCCACATTTGTTATCTTTTACATAATCTGTATGTAAAAGAGTATAACCTTAAAGTTTAACAGAATTGAAAATATTAGTAATTACAAAAATTGTAATTGTGAACACAAACGTTCTAAAATGTTACCAAGATTTAGGTATTTACTTAACATACTAAAGATCATGGAAAGAAATGTATATAATATTTTTGGACAGCCACCGAGAGGTAATGGTTATTACCAAAATATTCGTACATTTTATTACTATTACTATGGTTTTATTTTGTGACCAATGTATTTTTACCTTAATAACCTTTTTCGTGTAAGTGAAACGCAGTAAGATCATGTATCATGTAATTATTGGTTTATGTATCTTTTAGAACTCGCTTCAGTTCAAATTTATGAGAAACAGTCTGCGCATCCTGTGAAACCCTTTGCTTTAAAGGATGTTATTGGAGATGGCTTTTTGCTTGCCGTCCCTAAATTTAGAAGAACTATCGAAAAGAGATGGAAAAGGAAGTTTGGGTCACCTGACTATGTATGGAAAATGCTAGTTCCTAAAACAAATATTAAAGTTTGCAATGAATGTGGTTATCATCATGAGCGGGGAAGGCTATGTGGTAATTACAACTTTTCAATAATTTTCCTAAGTAATTAGTAGAATGTTATATTTATGATGGTCTTTACAATTGTAATCAAAATTCCAAAAAAAATTAGATTTCGTATAATTAAGAATGCAACATTTTAAATATACTACCAATACCATTAAAACTTTACTTACACAATGTACCTTCAATAATTAATTAATTTAAAAATTACTAATAGTTAAAACTATTATGCCTAAGATTGTTTGTTATAAAATAAATGGGAAATAAATAGCATTTGATGATAATGACATCTGTTGTTAAATGTATAAACATTTACAGATTACAAAATTTGTTAGTGTTATAGAAAATATTTATTGATCATTAATATAACATACAGGTTTTGTCATTAAAATGAACTATAATTTCTATATTAATTGTTTATGAATTACTTCATTAAGAACAAATTTAATGTTATGTCAATATTTTCACAGAAAAGTGTTATAAAAGAGTTGAAAGTGAAACTAAAGAAATACAAGAAAATATTCAAGAAAAATTAGGAAGTGGGCCTATTGAGAAGGATGTTATTGTGCTTTATGAGGGTGAAAATGTTCCCGAAAAGGTAACATTGTCAATTTACTACTAAAAATTACTTTATCTTAATCTGAACCTATGTGTTGTATGGAGGACAATTTTACTAGTGGCACCTATCAGCAAACATTGAAACAACTTTTAGAGTAATTATCTTAACCATACTGTTGTTTTTTGTAAACTTCAACATATGTTTTTGTGCTTAAGTAAGCATATAAAGTACTAATCATATGGCATGGAATATCAAGTTTCAGCTCTGAGATGGATATTTGTTAATAATTAACATGTAATGAAATCAGTAACAAGCATATAATTAATGATCTATATAAAAACGGTCCCAATGTAATTGATAACTTTGTATTTGACATTAAGGATGTTTATATTGTTACAAAAGCTTATTTTAGTTACATATAGCATGTAAAATATAGATTTTTTTTTAATATAATTGTTTCTGTTGATTAATTTTTTGTTAAGTAGTTTAAATTGAAACAAGTTTATCCAATGGATAATAAATATCATGATATATTTGTATATGTGTATACATATATATACATGATATATGTGTAGTGAATCATTTGTCACAAAAGATTCAGTAATACATTGTCTTCTAAGCAATAATTAAAGTACAGTAGTTATGTATGTGTGTAAGAAGTTCTACAGGTTTGATATGATTGACCAATGAATAGATATGAAAATTAAAATAATTAACCTTAGTAACAAGTAACACAATCTAAAACAGTATAAAGGTATATTATGGGATGAAATTTTTTGATTGCCTATAGAAACAAACATGTGAACATATTGACGACCGCAAATTTTTGGGAAAACTTTTACGGTCTTAAATTTCTATAACTTTATGATACAAGATTTGTAAAACTTCAACTTCCAAATTTTTTTTTTACAAATTACAATAATCTTTTTAGGAAGAAATTGAATTTGTAAGTTTTTTTGGCATTGATCGTGATCTCTTCGTAACAGGGACAGCGAAACACGAGAAATTTCGTGATGAGATCCTTAATATGTATCCTCTGTTTTTTCCGACACCATTAAAAATAAAATGTAATTTCAACCATAGTTGTTTTTTTGCAGCCTAATGAATTTTGGCAAGGAAAAAGAATAATTGAAATGAAGAAAGAAAGACCACAATGGTTCAGTAAGAACTTATTACAAAAATCAACTCAACAACCATCGACTTCCACAGATGTCAAACCTACTGATTTAGCATAAATTATAAGATATCGTGATGTTATTAGTTACTTATTTTTTTTTTTCATTTATAGTATAAAAGACAAATAATAAAACAATATCACAAGTAATTTGTACAAGTACTTAATATTTATACTTAAAGTCAGCCAGTTAGTGACAGTAGGCCGGCTACATCTATCGAGTCAAAGATGGTAGATGGGGAGGAAAGTTTTGCAGTTGATACCCCACGCAGAATGAAGAGGTGTAAGGCGTCCTCCCTCCAGATGAACTGACGATCTGGTTGGGACGGCGGGAAAAATCTATGTCCAACAGTGGACTGACACAGGCTGAAAACGATGATAAGGTTATCCATGAAGGAAGGGTTCTTGTAACTCCACCTGGAAAAAGGGTGAAAGGAGCATTCAATGAAAGATATTATTTTCTGAATCAACTTGAAATTGGTACAGATACTCATGGGGGTTTAATCTTAATTTTAAATTAAAAAATTACCACATCTAGAAAAACAGGCTGGTGATGAATAGTTACAAAATAAAATTAATACAAACTTTAAACAAAGAAACAGTCTAGTACAACACCTGCCTTTTTTTACGTGAGGAAATGCGTTACGCGTACAGCCCAACCACGAGAGGTTCAGGACAGTTATGTGGGACTCCCCGGGAGTGAAGCTCCCGCTATACCCACTAAAACCTCACGGTGTTCCGACTCATGCCAATTGACGGGGCTGCAGGCACGCGGATGCATTCTTCCGCTGCCCCATCGGCGTTTGCTCGCGAGAACTAGCGGCGCTAGGCGGGGGCTAATTTAGCCAATCCGCTCTCCGGAGGGCGAAGTGTTCCGAACACGACACTTCCTCTTCGACCCATGTCGGGCGGACGGATACCCCTCCGCCGCCCTAGGGTCAGGTTAGTGGGGTAGGAGAAGACGGGCGTACTCCCGCCTCCTCCGGCGCATCGGTGGCAAGGCCGGGTCAACCTTCCTTGCACGTTCGGCCTCTTCCTAAACAGGGCAAGGGC
>DWQX01006746.1:0-10950 GCA_018245475.1 Pharmacophagus antenor | reverse complement strand
TTAATACGTAAAAATAAACAATACCTAATAGTGCAGATTACAGGCTTGGTGGCCGATCGAAACGTAAAAGAACGTGCTCGCAAAGGTGCACCCATTTCGGTGTTCGCATTATGGCCCACATGACAAACGCCGTCGCGCTGGTAAGTTAACGATCTTAACGCTTTGCTGCACCACAAATTACCACGAGACTAATGCCCCGGTGCTCCCTGGCACATGACAGCTTACGGTGCACCATGTCCGAGCCTTCCGCGACCAGATAACGTCTCGTCTCGCCATCTCAAACGCGCAGGTAATAATCACCTAGCAGTCCTAGTGTCGCACATGATGCTATCTAGAAATTATTCAATAAAAATACAGCTCTAGAATCTTCTTTGGAATAAATTGCTACCATAAGAATTTACGTTTTTAAAATATATATGAAGATTATGCAGTTTAGTTAATTAATAGTTGTTTAAAAAAAAACTTAATAAACGATGTTAAGCGTAAAACAAACATCAGTTTTAATTTTTATTCTTTATGAAATTTTATATGATGTAGAAAGACACTGTACGCACAAAAGCCTTAATTAAAAATTAACGTAAACATTGGCAAAAAATTGAACGGCCTAACGTGGAGGTGCATTATTGAAAAATTTGTTAATGAATTAAAAAAAATATTTGTCGACAGGAAACTGGATGAATTCAAACACGGCGACGCAAACAACGGCGTTTCCTTTGACCGTACTAATAGAGCCTTTATCATCCCTTTATCTCTGACGAGTGAAACGAGCCATTGTATCCATCCTCATCCCCGCTATCAGTGTCACACAGGTCGGTAAATATTAAACAGCCGTTTGCATTGGAATTAGTTGTTTCACATTGCTCGGCCTTGCCTGCGAAATGTCATATGTACGGTTTGAGAACAAATATGAAATTATAAAGCGTAACAACGGTTCATGTGCGATTTCCTATTGCTAATATTTTTATAATTAACATGAAAAAAATTTGTCAAATTAATAGTATCAGACTATAGTTACATATGCTTAAGTTACGATAAACTTGTTTCTTTTAGGTTAAACTTTTAACTTATTTATAGGTTATGATATCTAACCTTGTTTAGTTTTAAAATTTGTTTAAACAAAGTATTTAGTTTTTGCTTTTGAAAATATTTTCAACTATCTTTTAAATATAATGGATATTCTGGAGTATATTATATCTATAAACTAAATTAATTAATTTTTAAGCCAAAAAAATTGTATTTTTTCTTCATTAATGTTATAATGATAAAGTCAGATATAATTTTAGATAAAAATATAGCATAGTATGTACATGATAATTTGATATTGGCGAATCTCACTTTTCAGCGGTAAGATGGTTGAGGAACGTGAAATACAAGCGGTATTTAGAGTCACAGGCAACAGAAGAGCGTGACAGCGTCCTATGTCCGATTTGATTGCGTCTGCTCAGATAACAGATCTCCTTATTTAATTTAGAACCATTCTAGTGTTTGTCAGGTGATAACGTTGTAATTTATAGCGGCTAGCAAAGCCTCTCGTTTTATGATTATTTAAGCGTAGATTGTCGAGACGCTCGTCCTATTTACGTAGTGTAATGACGGTAATACTGTGTTTGCGGTCTTGAGATTGTGCAATATTATATTTGTGTAATGCCGACTCGGCGAGGTGTCCTCTACATCACATGTGATTCGCTCAATCTCGTATAATATTCTAAAAATTGTTGCTATTTAGGGTTTTAATTCATAACGATAGGTGGGTTACCTTATTTTCATACTATGCTCTCCTTTTTTACAATAGAAAACTCTCAAATTTTGTATGCGTATATACATAACGATAAATGCAGTGAATGAAGCAATAATTATTTTAATTAATATTAAATATATTTTATCTAAAATAACGAAAATTGTGACGTACAAAAACCGCCCATATAAGTCAATAAGCCAAATTTTTCATAGGACGTCTGGTCGACAACGAAGTCTGAATGTCGACAAGGTGAAAGGGAAGAGGCATTAACTTATTCACTAATTTGCCCAAGTCCGAACGACGTTCCCTACGTAAATCCGCGATGCAATCGCAAATAACAGGAACAGGAACGTCTCGACTCTCAGTAAATAAAATGTGGAGCATGAAGAATGTTTCTTAAATGATTTAAACGCAAATAATGAGTACAAAGCATTTTACAGATACAGATTATCATAAAGTAGTGATTATTAAGATTAATTTACAAGTTATGTAATAAAGATCATGTGATAAAATCTGAATTGCCTGCGTGGCGCAGCGCTTGTCGTTTGTATGGTAGCGCAAAGGTCCAAAATTTAAGTCTGAGGCCACCTACATAGAGTTTGGATTGTGAAAGTCAGCTTCAACCATACCATGTTCAGACAATCTTACTGTGAGAACTATAGTATTTTGCGTGAGCACGCTTCATCTTCGTGCTCGCTACCACTTGACATCAAGTGAAATAGAGGTAAAGTATTTTGAAATTAACATTAATTATAAAGTGTTTTGTAATTAACAGTAAGTAAGGAGTGTGGATAGATATGTTAATTAGTTCGTTGATTGCAGTAGCAAATGCATTTAAATTTTTAAAATAATCATATTTCATCAATATCATGTTTGCTGTATTGAAATTTAAAATCAATAAGTCAGTTGAAATATGTTAAAAGAAAATCATGTTTTAGGTAACATTAGACACTCGTTTCAGAATTTATATAATTTTGTTTGACGTATAAAATGTTTATATTAGATTTTACTTATCGTTTTTGTTGTTATAGTATAATAATAGAAATAATCTGGTTGGTATGTCCTCTAATGACAAATACTCCGAATAAATATAGATTTAAAAAAAATAAACGATATAAGGGCACACAACCCAGCGGCAGTTTACTCGACGGCGGGTTTGCAAATGGACCCTAGTCATGAGAACTCGATCGATGTATGAAATAAAAACGCATATCAAACATTTGCAATTGTCTAATAAAATTTATGCGTCGCATTGTCCTACGGAAATCGAAGGCCCGTTTCGTTAATCGTCCATCGAAAAAAAAATTGCAATAAAACGGACCCCAACGGTCAGCGTCACCATTAGCAGCGGACCGTGATCAGCAATGGTACTGAGCAATTATTATCCACGGTCTGGTCTTTTTTCCGCGACGCCTGCAATTGAGTGGTGCCTAGAGCCATTTATCAATAGTATAATCTGCGACAGTTATTCATATTGAGCCCGATTTATTGCTCAACGAAGTCCGTGGAGTGGACCCTTTGAAGGATTATGATGGTTAAAAAACAGATCTTTATTATTGCTAATATTTCTACACTTTCGTTTGTAATATCTTTTAGATTTAGTTGCTTAAATATCTTAATATCTTTAAAATATGAGTAACAAGAAAAATAACTGTTTTCAATTTCTTGGTAGATTTTAATTTAGAGACAGAGAAAATAATGCACATAAACCATAAAAAGTCAACAATATGTTTTGACTTAAATTTTTTCTTTAATAACTAGAATAACATATGCTGAGTAAAATAGTTTTAGTATTAATCTTCTCTATGGAATATTTTGTTATGTCCCCTAAGGTGAAAGGTCGCCTGGGGTACACGGCGGTCAGCGGCGATTGGTACCGAATAGGACCCCTAGAATTACAAAACTTAGACAATCGCCACTATTTAACAACCATTGCTTACTTTTTATAAGACTTCTTTTTGTGATTATTAAATCACGGCGCAATGGAAACGAACATCCGAATGTTACGATTAGGTACATAAATACGAGGTCGTTCCCTAAACTTGATCTATATTTGTAGCAAAAATAACGCACGGTATAGTGCACTCTCTTCCATTACAATAGCAGCTTTTTCTGTTCAATATCAATAATATTATATCAATATAATTAATATTCTTTGTTATTTATGACTAGAGAATTCTTTATGTTTTTGTGGCTTTTATTGTACTTTGCTATTGGATACCTTCCAAATAAATTCACTAAACTGTATAAAATTCTTTTCATATCAATTGATGATTGCATTGTTAATGAAGTTATATCATTTAATTTAAAATAAAAATTTAAGAACTAAAATTAAAAGTAAAAAAACTCTAGTAAACATTCAAGCCACGTAATATTTAGTAACTTGGACTAGGTAGCTTCCTATATCAGAAATATTATTAAAAAGTTCGTTTACCTCCTGAATATTTACATTGCTTACAATAATTTAGAGACTCCATCTTTGGCATTGAAGTATCCATAAAATGATCTAATGAAATTATGTTTTGTTCGCCTCTATTTACATAATTAACAATTACTTAAAAATTCTGCATTGTATTTTAAATTATTATGTAACATATATCAGATTTTAGTAAAATTAACTAAGCACAAGGAAAACTCATCCGATGAAAGTACCAATTACTTTCTATTATGTTTTCGTTGACGTTAATGTTATGAAACATTAAAACAAATTATAACACCTTTTTAAATATCACCAACAACAGTTTATCTCATGACAAACATGAAAATACTATGTACCAACTTACTTTCAAAATATGTAATGTAATAGAATTTCTCTCTAAATGTGTTAGATTATTCATATTTATTTGATTAATTGAAGTTAGCAAGTGAATAATTGCATTCCGCATCCGTGTACATATGGTTTGCGTTCTGAATTGTTTTTCGTGCGATCGGGCTAAACATTCGCTCAATTTAATGATATAATGATCAACTCATATTTATAGGGATGTACTTTATCGATAATTTGAACAACGCAAAACTGTAACTTTTCAAAACGATGCCAGAAAAATGTTGGATGTAATTGCTTTTTACGAATTTTATTGACATTAGAATGTATGGAGTTGAATAACTACACAAAGAATGAATTACACATAGTGAATCTCCTTAAAACTAATTGCATACTTGACAAATTCAGTTTAACTGCGACAGAATTTCTCATGGACACATTTATTGCTTTATATGATTTTGCAAAATTTCTCTGCCTTTTATACTATTACATGTATTAACAATTGAATTTATCTTTGTACACTGTCTGCTTCTATGTGTATGTTGTTTTAATATTGCTTTTAATAATGCAACAAAAACATTTATTTCTTCCAGAATTATGATATTACTCCATGATTAATTGAAAATAATGCTTTTTTATTTCTTTAAAAATCTATTTATAAGTACACTTTGTGCAAATAGCTGACAATTTTTCGAGAGCCGCTGATTACGAGTTCAAGCACCCACCAGGCTGTTATCAAGTGTTCACGGCAAACAAACTGGTCGGTGACCAGCCATCCATCTACTTATTTACATACCTATCACCAAACAAGTGGCCCATTGTCGTTCAAACGGTTCGGATAGTGTAACTACCGGAAAAACCAAAATCTCACAAGTTATACTCAACCTTAATGCGTGAATAGTAAAATTGCATTTACGACGACGAAAATTCTAAGCGAATTTGTGGAAAATAATTTACCTGTTGTTGTAAATTGAAAGTTTACTTTATTGTAATAGAGTACATTTTGTTCAAACGGCGGTGTAAACGGCTTGTAACAATGAAGCAGCCTATATACCACCCGCACGTCCTCTTTAGATAAGATAAAGGCCACCTGAAATAAAAAGAGCGACACCAATACACAGGTAATAGGTACCGATACCGCGCCGCGCCGGTACCGAGGACCGGTAATTAATTCGCCGACAGATAACCACACCGGTCGACCGATACAAGTACTGGTTAGTTCGCGTAATACCCAATTAATTTTATTATCAATTAAATTAATTCGCAAAACTAACTAAATACTTTCGAATGCTAATTCAATTTGCAAACGGATATTTTGACCGATTTCGAACGTAAAAAATATGCATTAGATACAAAGGAAAATTATAAACTACAATGAAATAACCCATATTTATTTTCAGTCGTAAGAACCTAAAATTTTTACGTTGATTGTATTAAAAGCACCCGTTCAGTGATAGACCGGAGAATGTGGTTTGAAAACGAAATTTTAAGCCAACAATATCGGTGGCGAAGAAACATTGCGTATATATTGTACATAAATGATATCGATAGTGAAGCCTCGATATTGCACGTCACTAATGGCATATTTTCCATAACTAATTGCAAATTGTTCCGCGCTGTCAACGAACACGCGCTAATGTGTCATAACATGACGCTGGCCGGTTGTAACTACAACGAAGGCTATCATTATCATAAAAACCCCAGGCGACCCCGTCAGGTAAGCACCGGGGTAAGAGGGTAAACGTTGATTAACCCCGATCTTTAACATCGGGGTTCATGTCTGAGGTTCACGTCTATGACATTTTAATAAATATTAAACAAATATCTAGGACATTTTTCATACATAACACTCTGATACCAAGATAGGTGGCTAAGCACCTTTAGTATGTATTATCCGAGACTGATATAGGAGTATATATAAAGTTTCTGTTCAAATATACTCTTAAATATATATTAACAACAGACAGAACACAAACTTTTGTCCTGAGCGGGAATCGAACCCGCGACCTCTGGTGTAAGAAGTTTGATAGTGTTACTACCATTACACTATCGAACATTTCAAAATTATTTTAATTTTACCACTATGCAATAAGCTTTACGTATTTTAGAAATACGCATAGAAATCCTAACGTACCGCTACGTGGACGCGCATTGACAGTATACTTTAAATACCTTTGACGGCTTTAAAAAAAAAAATCCGCAAAAGCAGCCGCCGACAGATTCATCATGTTCGGATGTGGATTCAGGAAATTTAACACCATTATTCGGGGTCGATCTGGCCAAAACTTAATGCCATTATCCGGCCACGAATTTCTTTCCAGCCTTAATGTCCGCTAAGCAAACACGGGTGCTAGCTCGGGTGAAATTCTTCGCGGTTCGTTTATCGCCGTCAAAGGAATCTGCATTATGCCATGATCTGTTTTGATGTTATAAAACGTATGATCCATTTTGAACCTTTTGCATATTGTAATAAAGTTATTTAGCGAAAACGTAAATTTATATGGGATAAGTTAAAAAATAATCACGTTAAGGTTTCACGGTAGCCAAATTGTCTGTTGGCGGTTTGCGTTTGCAGATGCAATCGCCTTTGCCGAATAATAAATGTTTACTTTAAAATTTAAAATTTGTTTATTTTCAATACCGGAAGCATAATTCTTTTCTCGACATTAAGAACGTACATTTATGCGCACGTAAATGTACAAGCTGTAACACTCCATGTATTATTGTAAACAAAATTTTTCGCATGTCAATACCAAATTATATTTAAGAAATTATAAAGAAATACAAAATTGAAGGCTTTTTAACCGTTGAGCTGTGCCGTGATAACTTACATTTTTTTTATACTTTAGTCTTAGTTAAATAAATTAAAAAGAAAATAGCTATTAAAGGGATGTACCATTAACTACAATGAAAATTAAATCGTAATATGTATAACCAGTTACTATTAACTGGTTATACATATTACTAAATACTGTTAAATACATTTAACTGGATAAATAATCAAATATTATTGTAAAAATTACAGAAATTCTGTTCCGTGTAATATATTTGATAATTTAAATAGGAACCAAAAAATATTCATTAAACGCATACATAAATCACAACGTAAGTGCCGCACCGTGAACTATTTACAACTTAAATCTCGCATTACGTTATCACGGCAAGTACAATCAAGCACACAAACGCCTAAAGCCACTCCGGAGCATAGAAAAGCACACGTGTCGATGGGACTTAATCCACGGCTCTGCTCGTAATCCGACCACCCAGTAACGTTGCGCGAGCGTCCATTATACTGCCCACAGAAACAGCAACCCGCCATTATATAATATAGAACAGTGCATAGGTGCCATTATTATTTCGCGCCATAAAATACGAGACCACCTACGTCACGATGCTCTTTTGTGGATCGGTAAGTTTTTGCGAAACAGTTCGATGAGAATGTAATGAGGCGTTCGTGATTTTTTCGCGGTTTCCCGACGTTTAGTACGGCTGCGTTAGTAATCATAATGCTTCTTTTTTCACGTATCTAAGAAACATTAACTATTGTATTCCCCGAAAAATTTGTACATCATTATTATACAATTTACTAAGTCACAATGTAAGAATAGCAATATTTCATTAAAATTAACCATTATTTATCAGTTTATTCTTAATAATCTTGCTTTAAGGTTAATAATAAGATAATGCAAACTCTATCAATATTATATTTCCCTCTTTATTCTACCTTCACACTCAATATTCCGGGAGCCAGACATGTTAGAGCCAGACGAGCCAAGGCAAAAACGCTTCACCGACTACAGAATCGTCGTATCTTAACATCATGTGCAATAGAGAACGTATTAAAAAAATTCTGATAAAAAAACTCTCTTGCACTAAGAACTGTTACCGATCATTAAAGATGAATGATAGTCACGAAATATTAGAAGGAATTTGATTAGGTTTCCCAGTGGACGCAGGAAATCCTGCAACAGATGGATAAACGAGTCGCATCATTAATAAACGTTGCATCATGGGCGAGTGAGCATCGTACATTAGCCATTCTGCGACTATGATCATTACCGTTGATGTATCGACATAGTGTATGTGTATCTCGTATTGTCTTAATTCATTTACGAAAGAAATATTTCGTAGCGAAATAAAAATATTTTTATTCTTCACTGTATATACAACAGGACATTTCACATTTAATATTTAAATAGTACTATGATTCCAACATACATAGCCAAGCAGCACATATTATAGTATGGGCTAACAGTGGCAACTACAGAGATATTTTAAATACATTCTTATATATATACAATTAACAACCAGATACAGATACCAGATACAAATATGTTCATCAAATGAATGTATATTGACCCCTCATGTGAGGAACAGGGTTACTATAATCAATAGCCAGTCGGAAACACGTAAACATGTAATAGCACAAAGATACATAGGCAAGCTTAGCAAACTCGAATATCGGAATGCCGAATAGAGAAATGAAAGAAACAGCACAGTTGTATGTAAATATTTTAACGAAAACAAATCTCCTATGTCCGAGATCGTATGGGTAGATACTAAAACTTAACATAACGTATTCCAGAGGAATCAGCAAAATGTGTCACATTGTAAATATCCTTGGTAATGCCACACTGTAATAAATAAACAAAGTCAAGCATTAAAACATAGGACCTAAAGTCTGCATGCAACCCACTGAACATTTTCCAGCGACCCGAATTTTTTTGAAAACAGCTAGATAATTCGGACCACGATTGGCAGTCCTACATTTGGAAGCAATGTTAAAATTATAATCACATTTTAATTAAAGACAAAATATTTCGCGATTCTTTCTATTGAAAAATAAATAAGTACACTTTTCTTACAACAGAACCAGTTTTTTTTTTACCTATTATAGGTTTGTTCTTTACTACCATATCACCTGGTATTGAGTGATGGTGTTGTTTTTGACGGTAAAGCATACAAACCTAAAAGTAGCCTATTCAATCTGCGCTACGAGACACCCACGTTGTTTTTATTTAGATTACTTTCATTGTAAGCGTGATAAGTGCCAAAATGTTCAAATGCAAATATTTTAATTTCGAAATTCCGAAATCCTAACTAGCTACCACACTGGAAATTAATTTGCGATCATAACAGCGTTGTCGAATTTCAGCAGTTATACATGTGGAAGTCGGAGTATTCTCGGCAGGCACGCTTCACTATCTTCGACCTTATTGTCACCTAACATCATGAAAAATTAGGGTCAATTGGTAAACTACAGTTGATAAAAAAACTCTTGAAAATATTGGTGTTTATAACCTTTGAACCTACAGCACCATTTATTGTATATGCAAAAAACTTATCAACAGTATTTTAGTCACAATGAACGATAATAATTATGTGCGTAGAACATCTACAATTGTCCTGTTCAGCATTCCAAATACATATTAATATGCCTCCTGTTCAAGTACATTTATGATAATGTAAATATGTCCATAATTAACGTGCAAATGGCAATATATCACTGATAGGTAGAAAGGAGAATTCAGGACAATTGGTTGTCCACACTACAAGCCCAGCCCGCCACGCTTCCACAGTCACTCGCCGTGTGCCAGATACATACATTAAGCGAACAAAACGTGGACAGGGTTGCCATGAAATAAATGTAGAGGTTATCGAATGTGTTACAAATGTGCGAGTCTATGAAAAATCGAAACGAATAGCCTCGATGTGGAATCGGTGGTGAAGAACACTTTATGGCGCCTGAAAGTAAATTAAGTGTGTGCAAAAATTAAACAAAGAATTTTTTTTATATTTATTTACATTAATTAAAACTATTCAGGGTATCCCCTGGCATGATCTTACAGAGAGTGTAATGACATTTTTATTAAAAAAAATATTGCAGTCACAATTTTTTTTCGTATCTATATAGAAAGAATAATTCTTTTTCTTGATGGTTCCTTTTAAAACAGCTTGTGACTGAATTTAATATTTTCTTACTTAAGGCTTCGTTGTTATGTATAATTTACTCATTTCATTGTTC
The DNA here is from genome assembly GCA_018245475.1 of Pharmacophagus antenor. Taxonomy (NCBI): domain Eukaryota; kingdom Metazoa; phylum Arthropoda; class Insecta; order Lepidoptera; family Papilionidae; genus Pharmacophagus; species Pharmacophagus antenor. The sequence goes on along the minus strand of DWQX01006746.1, from coordinate 423 downwards.
CAACTTATTAAAATAGTACCTGAACTATAAGACTTCACGTTTCTCGTAAATTCTCTGGTTTGGCAATACTACCACAAAAATGTCATCTATGGCGTCAGTAACACTCCGTAGATTAAGAACAAAGCATTTTATTTCCTTTTTCATGATCAGTTAGCGATATTATTTCGTCCAGATCCTAATAAAAATAATAATCAGATCAGAATGAAAATAAATTTATACAAACTACAACCTAGACTGTTTCGCCGACACTTCACCCCTTCTTAAGTGCTTTAGTTGTGGAGCAAAAAGGGCCTAACAAACTCCTGAATAGAATAGGTTTCTTCTGGACTCGTTAATACTTAGACTATATAGGTTAATACTTAGAATATTTAGGTTCGTATTTAGGTGTTAGTGTATGTAAACAAAAATAATAAACTCTATGAT